>RAQS01000032.1:0-83154 GCA_003698115.1 Aspergillus sp. HF37
CCTACCACACCACCCAATACACACATATTTGTTCGGTATTTAAACAGTCGCGCGAGTTGATCCGCTTATTAATGGTCTTGGCAGTCACGTGTATGAGGGTCGATCTCACATGAGCTCATTAGAGAGGTGGCGTGAGCTGCGTACACTCAGCACAGACGCCTGCCACACCACCTAATACGCACACTCCTTCCCCTGCGCTGAGTGTACGCAGCTCACGCCACCTCTCTAATGAGCTCATGTGAGATCGACCCTCATACACGTGACTGCCAAGACCATTAATAAGCGGATCAACTCGCGCGACTGTTTAAATACCGAACATATGAAATTTTAATTTCTTCTTTACTTATCCTTATCGACAATCTTACAATCGCTTATTTGATGATTTGGAAGCAGTAAACCTGACATTCGAAGCAAGGGAAGCCATGGTGGTGGTGGTGGTGGGAGTGGTGTATGGTAAGTATTATGAAAGAGGTGATGCGAGTTAAAAAATTTGTTTTTATGATATGTGGTGGTTACAAGTCAGCTGGGGTCGATATTTTAGTCGCGCGAGATGATACTGCTTATTAATTGTCTTTATGTGAATCACATGACCGCCAAGATGATTAATAAGCATGATCATCTCGCGCGACTAAAATATCGACCCCAGCTGACTTGTAACCACACCACGCCACAAGCGAGACGATCGCCTCCCGTGTCCTCTACGCGTCTCTCTTTAATTAAAGAATTTAAACCACCACCACACCTCCAAAAATGCCTCCTAAAGCAAGAAATTCTGTTGAGAAAGAGGGAAGGGTTTGTTCCTGCTATTTCATCTTTAAAGAAAGGCGATATTCAATCCGTACGGCATGCAGCGCGAGTTTTTCAAGTTACCTATACAACACTCCAAGACCGCCTTGAAGGCACTACGAATCGCGTCGATATACGCGCCAACTCACACAAATTGACTCTAGATGAAGAGGAATCGCTCGTGCGATGGATTCTATCGCTTGATCAACGCGGAGCAGCTCCCCGGCCATCTCACGTACGAGATATGGCTAATATCCTGCTATCGAAGCGGGATTCTACGAGCCCACAAACCATCGGCGTCAATTGGGTGTATAACTTCATCAAAAGACGCGATGAACTAAAGTCTCGATTCTCCCGGCGGTATAACTATCAGCGTGCGAAATGCGAAGATCCTAAGGTTATTAAGGAGTGGTTTAACCGCGTGCAAATCACGATTATGCAGTACGGGATCTCGTACGACGACATCTACAACTTCGATGAGACTGGCTATGCAATGGGGCTAGTTGCTACTATGAAAGTGGTTACGAGAGCTGAGATAGCTAGCCGGCCGCATCTTATACAACCAGGGAATCGAGAATGGGTCACGACAATTAAATGTATCATCGCTACTGGCTGGGCTCTACCCCCATACATTATCTTCAAGGTGAAGGTTCATATCCAGGGCTGGTATGAGAATGAGGGCCTACCATCGGATTGGACGACTGAAGTTAGTGAAAATGGCTGGACTACCGATCAGATTGGACTTCGATGGCTGAAGAATGTCTTTATTCCCGCTACAAATGCCCATACGACTGGGAAATATCGCCTACTTGTTCTTGATAGCCATGATAACCATTTAACACCTCAATTCGATCAGCTATGCACGGAAAACGATATTATCCCAATCTGCATGCCAGCATATTCGTCACATCTTTTACAGCCACTTGATGTTGCCTGTTTTGCTCCATTAAAGCAGGCGTACGGAAAGCTAGTTGAAAATAACCACCAAGAATGGCTTCATAGCAACTAGTTTGGTCCCGCTAAATCCGGGAAGGGTCCTTTCGCTGCAATATATACAGCTTAAGACCCCTACACCACCAGGCAGCCAATCTACAAATTCAGCACCAAAAACACCTCGTAATTTCAAACAGCTGGAAAAGCAGGCATCCACAATTAAGAAACTACTTAGGGATCGTGCGCAGAGTCCTCCAACTCCGACAAATACGGCGCTAAACCAGCTTGTTAAAGGCTGCGAGACGGCTATGGATAGCGCTATTCTTCTTGCCAAAGAGAACCAGGATTTACGGGAAGCACATACGAAAGCACGGCAAAAGAAGAAGCGATCGAATCGACAGATTGCTCGTACAGAGGGCCTTTCTATCCGGGAGGCTCAGGAATTCATACAGCAGGAGAAAGATGCCGAAGAAGCTCATACATCACAACCCTCCCAACTAGGGCCATCCTTAGATCAATGCTCCGTACGGGCGCCACCGCGTTGCAGTGACTGTCATATTCTTGGACATAGAAGGTTACAATGTCCTAATCGCAATAGGAATTCGTATTTATATAAAGATAATGTTTTTAGCGTTTATTGTTGAGTCCTAGGGTAGAAGACATGGGAGGCGATCGGCTCGCTTGTGGATTACGTTAACTAGTTACAACACACTTCTCCCTCGCAGTGCTGAGGCCTGGGAGCCAATAGGAAGTAGATCAAAGTGTCACAATTAAAAGCCAATTAGATGCATGTGTCTATTAGTAAATTGAGCAAGTGAAACTAGGCGGTTGTAGCTGAAGGCACGAAGGACGAGCCAGCGCGACGCTGTTCACCTACTAGAACACGAAGGGCAGGCAGCCCATAGGTAGTCAATGCTACATCGTATTCGCTTGTCGATCATGTACCTTTATGGTAATATGACCGGGCGCACTCTAGATATAAAGACTGGTAAACAGGACCAACAAGAATCCCACCAGGAAAAAGCAGTTCATTATACCTGACCCTCGACTGTCTGAACCTCAATACCTGTGAGTGATGCCCGTTCCGAAAACCAGTTCATGGGTTGACTGGCCTGCATCCAGACCATATACATCTATCTATACCTCCGCCATAGCCCCGAGAACCCGCACCCGCAACCAAAGATGAAGCTTCTCAGTGCCCTTGCAATTAGCGTCCTTGCCGTGGCCCCTGGAGTCGCCGGCCAACTCCTCAGCTGCCGTCCGAACGGCGATTGCGGTGACGGATGGTACGGGTATGTCTGCGACTGCGACACCGCGCGGAACAATTTCATTGCGGAAATGGAGCGCCAGGGCTTCCAGTGCTGGGAGAATTCTAACAATCTCGGGGTTGGATGTAAGGCCAATTGTGTTGGCTGTGATCGCTGTTTCTGGAATGGTTCGAACATGTATAGCCACTACTGGCAGGGTGTCTGCTAAATCAATGCGCGTCCTGTGTGGTTGGTAACTGCCTCAAGATTGATTCAACACCGATGTTTACTCGTCGAGGTCATGTATATATCTATTCATGAATGGGAATAGTATCTGCTTCGAGTAATCACGTCTCGCTAATGCTAATGACAAATTCACACGACGCCTCTTGAATTTTCAAGACCTGTATATTTTAAGAATCCCTCTCACGCCTTGTTCCACTTCCCAAATTTCGCATAGTCATCGTACAGCCCCTCAGGTCCGAAAACAGCTGAGAAACCTCCTGATTCTTGAACGAACTACCAGCCTTCCACATTTGTTTTCTTGTTTTTTCTTGGCTCATCACCTGGGTGCATACAAGAACAAAGCATGGACCCTCGAAAGCCATAGCCTGGGACAGTTTCATGCTGATTTGGCCTCCAATAGTATATAGCCAGCGTCTCTTCATTAATGCCGGCCGCTCCCAAATGCCTGGCCACGACGAGACGTGAATATCGACATCTTGCTCGTACTCATAGTACTTCAGGGGGTGTTGCGTATGTTCCCAGCAATTCAGACCGCCCACTTTGCCGAAGGGCGTTTGGACAACTGACTTGAGATTACCACCTTCGCCGGTTCCCCAATACGCTCGCTTAACGTGGGTTGACTTGATCTTACGTCGAGTATGGAGGATTTCCCTATCGACGTTCATGAATGCCTACTTCATGCCTATTTACTCCTCTCAGACCTGTGTAGTTACGCTTGAACCCTTTCGATCTTCTTCACACCGCTCACATTGATCATTCACCCCCCTTGTGTGGAATATAGCCATCCCCATAGCACAGATTAGATCAATTCACTGCCGATTAGCTCCTTTCCAACCTCCGGAGTCGATTATCTGGCTGCCGGATCATCTGCTAATCTGACTGTAGTACTCTACAGAATGCAAGGCTGAGGTCAGATGACTATCTGCATTGAATATATTTTACGTACGATTCTTACAGCTAACAAATGAAGGCCCTCAAGCTTATCAAAAACGCCGCAAATGGATGGATAACCTGTTCTACCAGAGGGACAACATCGACGAGGCCTGTGAACGGCTCGGCATCTCGGGCTCCAGGTTCTCCGGGCTGCGCAGCATGGTCCTTAGCAAGACATTTAAGCCATAGCAACCGCTAGCCATCTGGAGACTGGTGGAAATCTCACAATGCAGTTTCCTCAAGGGGGCATGTCTCGGCGACTCCATGGGCCTAGGGAAAACTTGGGAGGCAGTTGGCTTCTTGCTCAGGGTTAGTGCATATGCTCCCCACCATAAGCTTTCACAGACCGACCTATACATCAGACGTGGGAATTATTCAACGAAAGAGTACAAAGGGATGAAAATGATGCCGACAAACCGAGAGGGAAGCCGCTCCTTATCGTTGTACCGCCGAACCTCGTTGAGCAGTAGATGGGCGAGATATTCAAAATTTCGCAATACCTGCAGGTTTATGTGTACTACAGAGACCAACGAACTTTGGCTGCGCACTTCAGGCAGCATCTTATAGCGGCTGCGAGAAGGTGGTCCAGCTACTGCTAGACAAGGGCGCTAATGCCGACATCCAAGGCGGATACTTTGGTAATGCCTTCCAAGCAGCGTTGCATAGCGGCAACTAGGTGGTGGTCTAGGTATTGCTCTTAGCCAAAGTGAGAAGCCAATCGATGTATGAGGATATGGTATAAGTTAACATGTGCCGTATGTACATGTATATCGACGTCTACTCCGCAAATGCCCCTTTGTCGATAAGCACACCCTAGTCCGCCAAAACCTCCAGAGTTACATCAGTTTCTGTATCCTTCTTTGGCTGATACTCATTCATGCCCGCTGAATACATCACACCACTAGTCTGCGGGGCCAGAACCAACAGAACCCAGCTGCTATCCACACAACACCTTCCGCAGCGGTAAAGAAGATGTTAGGAGAATAGTACCGATCAGCCTAACAGTTCTCTTTGAAGTTGGCTTTGTACGTAGTGATCCATGCATCGTAGCTTTCGAGAATAGCCAGTGGAAAAGAAGCAAGTTCATCGGAGACGCCTTCTACAAGAACTTATTGCGCTCTAGGCCATTTCCTATTTTACACACTAGCAATGCTAACTACAACGAGAACGACAACTCTAACCTGACCCTCGAAAATGCCTAAATTGCGTATCCCACGCCTCTGGCAATAGGCCTGCTAGGCCTGTACCGGATCGACAACGCGGGCCCCCAGGATTCAACCCTTGAATCCGGCCTTCCTTTTGCATACCGCTCACACACTCTTTTACTTCCCTCTCATTATCAGGTAGTATCGATGGCAGAGTAGTTTATCCAGACAGTAGCCCTCTGCAGCTTCATCTTCACTCTTTTTGTCCACCTGATAGGCTATGGGCGAAGCCGACCGCCATCCAGACCCACCCGTTTTTCAAACAAGCAAGCTCAGACGCTAATCAACATTGATCAATGAAAGTGTTATTCTTGTTTCTGTGCATTATAGGCTATTTACTAAAATAAAGATTTGCAGGGTGCCTGCCGCATTAATTGTCTTGAATAGGATCCAAAACGCCTTTGCTCGCTCTCCACTGATGCGACACCAACTGTCTGAAACAGAACGAGTAACATCGTTTTCCTCCCCATTAGCCGTCATATTACCAGCCGGCATGTGGATGTGCCGTGGAAGCTAAGATTCTCCGTAACTACTAGGGAAATGCTCTGCAGAAGACTTTATAGTAGGACGTGACAGTGTGCCGGCAAGGCCAGAACTCACATCGTATTACTAGAGACCTCTGAAACGCCGGCGCTGCCTTATGACGCGGCCCTGGGGGTCCAGAATTTATCCTGATGGAAAAATGAATAGTTGTTACTCCGTAGTACTTCTGCCTGAATAGCCCGCTCTGCAGGAGAATGTCGAAGCCGTCGATCACCTGTCTCTATATAAATCTACACGAGTCGCAACAATCGTGAGATTCCCACAAAACACACCACGTCTCTTCTACTATCTCAATCATATTACCCATTCAAAATGGTTCAGTTTCACTCTCTTGCGTGTGGCGCCCTGGTTGCTAGTGTCGCATCCGCATACGTGGTCAGCCGACAGGCAGCGCAGAGCGTGAATGATGCCTTCACTGCACATGGTAAGCTGTACTTCGGGACCATTGCAGAGCAGGCATTGCTGGAGAATACCAAGAACGAGGCCATCATTGCTGCCGACTTTGGTTCCCTGACCTGTGAAAATAGCATGAAGTGGGATGCATTGGAGCGTATGTGTTTGCGTTTCCCAAGTTATTTGCCACGGTTGACACCAGGTAGCCTCGGAGGGGAGCTTTAGCTTCGACGCAGCCGACTATGTTGTATGTTTTTGTTGTTCGATCAATGCGAACCTGACCGAGGTACTAAGGTGATATAGGTCAATTATGCACAGGAAAACGACAAGCTGGTTCGGGGACATACCCTTGGTATGTTTCAGTTACAATACAACGCTTGGGCTATCGGACTAATAAGAACGAATGCCAGTCTGGCACTCCCAACTCCCATCCTGGGTTTCAGACATCAGTGACCGCAGCACCCTTACTAGTGTCATCCAAAACCATATCAGCACTGTCATGGGACATTACAAAGGACAAATCTATGCCTGGGTAGGTAAGAGGCACACTTTATTTGTTACATCATTAACTGTGATAGGATGTGGTGAATGAGATCTTTGCGGAGGATGGGTCACTTCGAGAGAGCGTGTTCTCCAATGTCCTTGGTGAAGACTTTGTCCGAATCGCTTTTGAAGCCGCTCGTGCAGCCGACCCCAACGCAAAGCTATATATCAACGATTACAAGTGGGTTATACCCAGGCAGAAAATGTGAAAGTATACTGACCATCTTTCCTAGCTTGGACGACGCCTCCTACTCCAAGACTCAAGGGCTTGTTAGCAAGGTTAGCGAATGGATCGCGGCCGGAATTCCAATTGACGGGATTGGTAAGTCCCTTATATTTTTTTACTCAATTTGTACAAAACTGACTGCTGCTAGGCTCTCAATCTCACTACAGGTGAAATATCCTTGCCCAAGGTAAACGCACATACAATGCTGACATTATACCTCAGCTCTGGAGTCTTCCCCACTTCTGGAGCACAGGCAGCTCTTGAGTCCCTTGCATCTACCAGTGTCTCAGAAGTAGCTGTCACTGAGCTTGATATTGAAGGAGCCAGCCCGGAAGACTATGTGAACGTTAGTATATCCTTGATCAAACTTCGTTGATTGTGTCCGGACTGTGCTGAGAAACAATTTAGGTTGTCAACGCGTGTTTGAATGTCTCTAACTGCATTGGGATCACTGTCTGGGGCGTCTCTGACAAGGTAATTTTCTTGTATTTTCGATATGGTATACGGCTAGAAACTAACAACCTCATCTAGGATTCATGGCGATCCGAGACGAATCCCTTGCTGTTTGATTCAAACTACCAAGCCAAAGATGCCTACCGCGCTATCATTGAGGCGCTGTAAGCCCGGGTCGCAGGACCGTCTTTGGTAGGAACACGAGGAAGATGAGAAAGTGGTGGTATTTCGTTCAAACTTCATGTGGCATTATCAATTCTACTTCCACTGGTAGTGTTAGCCAGTGTGAGATAGTGAATCGCCATTGCACCGTCCTCTTATTGTACGTCTGCTAGTAACTTATATGCTATATTTAGAGAGGCTCAGTGGTTTATTGGAATTAACAATTCAAACCCAAAGCTCCCCTGGTCGGCCTATTGCGAGTCGTCGACCTACCACGTTAATGTCACTTCCCCGCCTTTTCCGCTGATGGGGCCTTCAGACCTCATCCTTCTACAATCGTGAACAGCTCCTGGAGAAGCAATTGAGGCTAAATCGATCCATTGTGAAGAAACCCCATCGGACTTTCTCCCCGCCAATGGTGCGCAGTTGAGCCCGAGAATCCGTTCCATAAGGGGTAATAATGCGATGGGAAATGTGGCTGAGTGGTGGGGATATGCGGCATCTCTATGACCGGTAATTGAAACTACAAGGCACTGCCGTGGAAGCTAGAACTTCTCAAACTAACTTGACCTGGGCGTCATCAGGTTTACGAGGCTCGCGCAGGGTTATATTCCACCCTGCGCTTTGAAGCTGTTGAACAGTATACAGAATAAACAATAGGATGCTCAATAGGTATCCTCTCCCCCCCCCCCGGGGTTCTGGTCCGGTGGTACTGCGCAACAGAAGCAATTGTAGAATTAGGTTTGCACTCGATATCAGTTTTGGGAGCTTTGCTTCCCGGCTAGGATTCGATGAAAGTCTCAATTTACTATGTGGGCTTTCATTTATACCACTTCAGGATCTCCATGGCCAAATTCCATCTGAATGTCAAAGCCTGTTTATGTCACAGCTACTCGCTCCTGTATACACCATGGCAAGCCAGCATAAAGTATAAACATCGCCTTAAAGCTGCAGTGTCAGGAGACCGGGCCTGTAAGGCAGGAGGTTGTATTCACCACCGGCGCTGGGGTCTTTTCCTTGATAGAGCAACTGCAGGTTGCACGGATCAACGGTCATTGTCTGGTCAGGGTTTCTGCGGACCAGATCACCGTGGCTAATGTCGTTGGTCCAGGTTGCGCCGCTATTCGCCATGCCTGCGAAGGGCTGGCTCTCGGTTACTGCCTGCGGTATCCACGACCCGTCTAACCTATCCGCCGTGAAGGACCTAAAATAGCGCCCGTTTGCGCCAATCGCCTCCACAATCATTAGGTACTGGTTCTGGCCGTCAACGGTGTAGACCTGAACAGCTTCAAATAGGTTGTTGGTAGTGTCGCTCATAATAGTCTCGTATTCGGTGCCGAAGTTGCTTGGGAAGTCGTTAATGGGCATGCTAGCCCTGTAGATTTTGCCGTTGTCTCCCGCAAAGAAGAGATACATGTTCGTGTCGTCACCGATAACCGTCTGGTCGATAACGCCAGTACGAGAGTCGGAGATAGTTCCAGTGAAGAGTGGTTGTGCCGATGACCACCCATTAGCGTTGGTCGGATCACTTGATGTTTTGTAGGAGAATGAAGTCGGACCCCACTGGTAGGCTAGGATCCAAACGTTCTTGGGTGCAAAGTAGAATAGCGTCGGTGCAACAGTTGCCTCATCCATTGCGTTTTGACTCGCGGAGGCCATGTCGGGCCAGTCGTTAAAGAGGCCGAAGTTCAACGACTTGTAGCTCCCGGATGAATCGACAAAGGTCCCATACACGAGATGCTGGCCGTTGAACACCACATCGCTGAAGTCCTTGAGTGAGACCCATTCTGACTTGGGCGTCGCTAGAACACCAGTTGAAGTCCAACTGTAGCTCGACGGAAGCGCGCACTGTGCCTCGATAACCGGCGCTAAAGCGAGCAATGCTGCGGTAGACAGCGCATGGCCAAGCTTGGTCCCTTGGATTTTCATTGTGGAAGGTTTGTATTATCAGAAGATGGAGAAGAACAAGTGGAAATGGTTGCCGAGACTCGAGATTGAGGCATACGGGTCTGATTTATATTCCAAATTTAGGCTAAGTGCAATTACTTGCTTGCCTGAAGGACGGCAGGGGATACAGCTTCCCCGCAGAAACAACATCGGAGTTTTTCCTTTCCAAGTATGGTGCGCCTCGTACTTGAACAACATCATCTTGCAGATAAACATCGGCAAAGATTTCTGCATCCTTACCGTGTCCAAGCCCAGCGTGACGCACGAGACATGGGGTCGTCTGAGATATGAAACATGATCCACCCAGGTACACTGATTGTCGTGTCAAACTCGTCTTCGAACATGCTTCGAGCCATTATTTTCTGCCCCTTTCCTTTCTTGCTTTCTCTTTATGCGAGGGCTCATCTGCAGCGCGAATGATGATAGCTACAACCTATTCATCTTCACAGTAGAGCCGGCAAGAGACGACTCGGGATAGAACCCCGCCTGCTGAGCTTGCTCGACGACAACGCTTGTCCACCACCAAGACACTTAAGTGCTTTTGCGCTACCTACTGTGGTCGCGGGACCCACATGGAAACCAAGGAGACAGCCTTCAGGGCCCCGATCAGGTTACCCCTCTTGTCATCGTAAAAAGTCGTTTGGCTCGGACGTAGTAAACTGCCGGAACCGGCTGCGGATTGAGAGGAGGGCGGTACGTGGCTCCCTACAGGAGCAAACGCATTGTCCTGCAGGGAAGACTGCGAGGGTTCTGTCGACAGAGTCGATTTGTCCAATAACGGATACCTGGTATAGCAGTATTCGAGATATGTTTCAGCAAATCTTTGCCGTATATCAGACCGAGGGACTTCCGGGTCGTCCTTGGCTTTTTGTGTTGATACTGGATCGGCATTTATAGTAACCGTATTCTCTAGACCACTGACTGGAAGAAGAGGATATCTCCTTCATATTTACCAGATTTTGTCCTAGCCTTTCGTTTCCCTTTTTTGTTTTGGCGGTGGATTGGCATTCCGTCAACACGTCGTCCGCATCTCGCTTGCTTCAGTGCAGAGGGCCCACCTGCCAGGTACTCTCGGAATTGTCTCGCTAGGATGAAAAGCCCCGACACTACTTGCCGTACGCACTAGGGACCCTTTACCTTTTCTATAGTTTCTATAGACTGACCGTTCTAGATGCAGCTCCTGGATCTCCTCGGCGAATTGTTCCTGTGCATCGCTGCGAACCTAAGTAGTGCGAAAGACATCTTGTCGTTTGCTCTAGTTAGCCGGAGCACGTCTTCACTCAGGTCCATATACTAACCTTACTACTTGTCAAGGTGCGGGTTCAGGACGCAGGTTCAGGATGCAGATATGGAACAGTATATATTGTAAGATGGTAATACAGGTAGCAGGTAGGCTATAGGTCAGGCTATTAACAGGTACATAGACAGAACGCAGCTCTTCGAGCTACGATAGGATCAACAACAAGACTATAGAAATACTCGATACGGGTTACGTGAGGTTAGGTGACAGGCTAGGGCTCGCGCCGTGACACTATTAACACTAAATTATATAAACCTCTAAATATACGGCAACCGATGCAGCCTCGAGCTCGATATCGTAATTGTATCTTGAATCCAGGCCTCGTCTTGTCGGGGAATGACTGGTAATATTGTTAGTTCCATCTACCAACAATAACCAGGGCCATGTATACTCACAGGTATAGTCATCTTGCGACAATTGGCCCTCTTCGAGCTTTTTGAAAGCGAATGTCGTGCTACAGTAGGATTTATTTTTAGTTTTATTGCAGTGACTATGATCTGAGCCAACTTACCAGGGATATTACACTTATTCTCCTTTTGCACTCGCTTCCAAGTACGCAGCAACTTCCAGATGCACGGCAGCAAAGCCAAAAAACCCACTACAAGTCCCGTAATAGTGAGGATGATGCCGGTAGACAGGACCATAGTAGTAGATTGTTGTGGACAGACAAGTGATAAACAACAAAATGAAAAGCGCTTCCTCGACAGAGAATATATCATCTCCTTTTATATCCTAACTAATGCAAGACGGCCTCTACGTACGTATAAAATCAATCCCTTTTAGGGAAGGGGCTAGAAAAAGTTCCATTACCTGTCCGGGTACTACACACAAATAACGACAGCCAAACCATAATGGAAAAATGTGTATGCATACATGCAGCCAATAAGGGTAGTAGCCGTGGACTTTGCCATAGGGTATGTTCTGGTGGCCAATTGGAACCGTAGTTCCCAGGTGGTAGGCTAAGAAACTACGAATTGATTGGTTATATCTGCCTGCCATTATGCACCTAAGTCAGGTACCTACTTCCATCACCCGTAAAAATGGAAGACATAGCGTTTCCCCTATGTCTTATTGCCTTCATCTGTGTAGAGCTGGAATAAACAGGCCAAATAGCTATAGCTCGATATAAACTTAGAATCTTACTACTATAATTCATGTCGCCCATTATCACTCGATACTTCGTAATCACCATACTAATTATAATAGTCCAACCTTTACTAAGACCATAAGTGTGCGTCCTCGCTTCTGCGAGCGCGTCGAACTTTTTAATATAGCAGATAATTTCTAGAGGCCCCCTGGCCTGTACGAGCAGAAGCTAGCACTGATGGTCTTCTTGTCTATGGCATGGTTATTGGGCCAGGGCAATCATAACAGATAGATAGTAATGGTAGAACGTCTAGAATACGGCAAGGATAAATTTGTGATTTTTACGAAAAAACCACAGATTTTATCGCCGCCACCTAATATGCACTGAACGTCATTTGAGCGGTCTAGACGAAGTTAAAGCAGGGGTTAACTAGAGCGAGGTAGAACACGTCAAATAATTAGTAAAGTACCTTCCACTAACTTAGTGGTGTCGTTTCAAAGCAAATGGTCTCATTCAACAGGTTCTATCTACCGGCATCATCCTCACTATAACTGGAATTATGGTAGGTTGTCTGGCTATATTGCCGTGCATCTAGAAGTTACTATAATATACTTAGAAGCGATTGGGAAAGAAGAATAGGTACTTTCTAAAAAGCTCAAGATCCCATCTTTTAGCGGCCCCTGTACATTTATTATTGGCCACGAAGTGTGATTCCTCCTATAGTTGCGTTCGATTATATCGAACTGTGCGTTTTCATGTGACTACAGCTGTGACGGACTCGACCCTGAGGATTGCAGAAAGTAGGTCTGGAGCGGTGGCCATAAAGGTGCCGTTCTCTCCAGACCACCACGTGGGTTTATGCGCCGTTGTTCGAGCGAGCGCTATGCACGGAGGAAAGACAAATCTGCATTTCCTGTTATCAGGAATTTGTGCAGACTGCTATTCATTAGATTACGGATTTCCCGGGCCGGGACGATGTAGATACATATATAGTAGCATCTTGACTGGTGTAATTATGTGCAGGGATTATTAGACTAGTATAATACCTAAATGTCTCCTAAACACCCACTAACTGCCCCAATAGGACCTCTATATTATCTAACATTACTTCCATCATCACTTCCATAATACTTTTACCAACACGTCCACCATTACTTCTAACAGAAGGGCTGCGCTGGGGCACTTAATGGTAAACGACGGGCAGTCTTTTCTCTTGTCATAATTATTTATTGCTTTCTTTGTGTATAGCATGGGATAGTCTTATCTTACCTCCTTTATGTGCATAATAGCGCGGTATGTCACCCGGACAAAGAGGCGCCTATCTCCTAGCACTCGGGCGCAAGGCCTGCCACTGATAGATCCAAGTGAATATATGAAATTATAGACATTTCCATAGTTTTAGATGTATACTATCCTTTAGATTTATCGCTGTGAAAAGCGTTAGCGTTCGACATAAAACCAGACCGGTTCGTGTAACCATTTGGTCCTTAAGTACAATCAGATATGTGCTCCCAGGTTGTTTTTTATGTTACGCCTCGCACTCGACACCTATCGAGTTAAGGCTTCCGATCGAATCCGAAATTTCAAGACGCCAGGGACCACTTACAAGTCCTTGGATACTATTGATGCCTGAAGAAAATAGGTCAATATTTCCTGCAAGCTTTGACTAACAATCGTGCAATAATACGGTCTTGGTTAGTGCTAGACCACTGGTCTAGTACGCCGCTGTCTCCGGTAGAGCTCTTGCTTAGGGAACCGTGAAAGGTACTATCGAAAGTACTTCGAAAATACTGACTAGTAGCATTCTTAAATGGTTCGGCACTCATAAAGCCTGCATCATTTGACAGTACTGACCAGACTTCCGGCACCATGCATCCCGAGCTCACCCCAGGACGCGTTGACTCCTTGAGAATCCTATACACTTAATCCTTCATACTTGTCTATACAGTTGTAACACATTATGTCCACGCTAACACCTCATCGTCCAGGCTATATATACCATCGAACCCTAACTATCGAGGACCTCTAAACATGCGGCAACCGACGCAGCCTCGAACTTGACATGGTGATTGTATCCTGAATCCAGATCTCATCTGGACTAGGGGCAGCTGATACTGTTGGTTCTGTGCCAGCATCCAACTTAAACACTCACGATAGACATTTTGCAATGCTTGACCCTCCTCGACGTGCTGTAGACGGACGTTTTGTCCTGTATTCATTAGATATTGTGTCAATGTAACCCAGAGGGACGTACTTGTACGCCTGGTTGCTAGTTTACGTTGCAACCACCCCCAAAGAGGCGGAACCCACGGTAAAAGAGCCAGGCAGGCGAGCACTAGGCCCGCGATTTGGAGACGCATCCCGTCAGACAGAGACATGAGGGGAGAGGTAATATCCGTTCAACAACTCGCGACAGAACATCAGGGCATCCTCCCTTTTTATCAATCCAGGCGGTTCCTGGCGGTTTTTGGGGTGAATTAGCGAAATATAGTCACCCCTGTCATTTTTTGCATGTCTAGAAGTTGGAAACCAGGGCATGGACCGCAGCATCAGTCACCACGTAGCCTTGTGACCTGCTAGCAAGCAATCAGACCAAAGAGCGACTATTGCAGCTGTTCCTGTGCATAAGAATTGCATATGCAGCGTTAGTGGCAGCACTGCCTAGTGGTTTACGGGCTGATAGGACAGAACGAGACCAGACGGAACGCGCCAGGAGGATAGAATCAAAGAACTGGTTCCGGCGGGCTGAAAATTACTAAAGAACGGGTGGATCAGGCCTATGGTCGGACAGCCAATCGTAGGCAGAGAAGGCAAAATGAGGCTGCAAGAAGCTACTATTGATATAGCTATCCTGCTATCTGTGCTCTGGCAATCTGAGGGAAAGGAAAAGAGTGTATTAAGCGGTATCCGTCCCGTCTCGTCCATTCTCGTCCATTCCCGTCCCGTCCATTCCAGTCCATTCCAGTCCATTTCATCAACAAACTCATGGATCCCGACCTTAGCCTCCAAGATCTCCTAACCACGGATATTCGAACACAAATCCCCGAGTCACCTCCGTTGCTCCCTGGTCTACTGTCCCTGGTGTTTTCAACATCCCCGACCTCGCTCCAAATGTGCGACTAGGCTTCATCTACCGCTCAGGCGCACTGAGCGGCATTTCCGAGGGAGGCAAATCAGCCCTCGCCAGTACTCTGAATGTGACTACTATATATGACCTGCGCCGGCCGAACGAGCGCGAGAAATCCCCCAGCCCCATAATCGGCGGTCGACACCGTCTGGCTGCCGTATGCACGTAATCCAGCCCCGGTCGACCTGAAACTGTTCGCGGGCGGGGATAACGGCGTCTCGGGCCATGTCAGGATGTATCTTGACACTCTGGACAACCTAGTGCCGACGTTTAAAAAGGTATTGGAGCATATTCGGGATTCCCCTGAAAAGCCTTTTCTGTTTCATTGCACGGGTGGGCTATCCTATACACTCTAGGTACTCGACTATGTCTTATTCTGACTATGCTCCCAACAACCAGAAAAGACCGCACGTCCGTCCTGCCCGCCCTTATACTCCGTCTGGCTAGGTCTTCCCACTATATTCTTGCGACATACGGCATCACCTTCTAGATGAGCCGAGGGATTATAACCACTCGCGGCTCGTCGTTCACGACGCTTTTGTTTTCGCGCATCATCGTATTATTAGAAATGGGCTTTTCTGCCCATAGCTAATAAAGAAAGTTTTAAGGGAGCAAGTAACCGAAATATTAGTATTAAGACGACGCCTCTAGAATAGAGTAAGATGCTCTATATAGGGAAAAGAATCCATCTAGTAGAGGGAAAAAACTTATATTTATAGTTTTATGGAGCAAAAACGCGGGATTACCGACGATAGCCCTCAAGTAGGTCTATTTCCAGTTTTAGAATTGCTATATAGTCGGTAATAATCTACCTTTAGCTTCTCGCTCGCCTCATTACCTGAGGAGATCAGTGAAATGACGAGTTTCGGGGGTGTTAATAAGAAGCGATGTTTGCATTAGTCCTCACAAAATAAACAGGGGTACTCAGGTGAGTACTCCGTGAGCACTCAGGCGTTCTAAGAAATACGCACTGAGTAAGACCCTAAGCGCCCTTATTAAAGCGACTGCACCTTAAAAAAGGAAAGTCCTACAGAGCGGACAAAATCCGGTACGTATCAGTACATATATATACAGTTCTTGCTCGCCATAAGTCAGGCGGCGGCCAATGCCCAAGCCGCAAGACATGCGGTCCGGGGCAAATCAAAGTGTCTTGTCAACCCAAACCAAATAGATAATAGATGAGATAGACTAAGCCCACTGCCGCGGATGCTTCAAAACATCCACCATCTCCCTCTCCTTGACGGCCTCCTCACCCAGCTCCTCGTCCTCCTCCTTGGCCGCAGCCTCGGTCTTGGTTCCCGACACAGGATCCATATACGCCCAGGCCGCCGTACGCGGCAGACTCATGAGGATGCTCTCGACGCGGGCATTCGGGGTGCGGAGGCCGAAGCTGGTTCCGCGGTCGTAGACGAGATTGAACTCGACGTAGCGGCCTCTGCGGAGCTGCTGCCAGTTCTTCTGGGCGGGCGTGAAGGGCATGTCCATTCTGGTGTTGATGATGGGCATGTACGAGGGAAGGAAGGAGGCGAGAGCGTCGGAGACGAAGGAGAAGAGGGTTTCCTGGGGGTTCTGGGAGGAGGAAGACGAGGACTCGAGGAAGGCGGCGTCGAGGTCGTCGAAGAAGATGCCGCCGACGCCGCGGGCTTCGCGGCGGTGCGGCAGGTAGAAGTATTCGTCGCACCAGGACTTGAAGCGGGGGTAGTAGGTTGCGTCGTGGCGGTCGCAGGCGGCCTTGATGGACTCGTGGAAGTGGCGGACATCCTCGGGGAAGAGGTAGGACGGGGTGAGGTCCGTGCCGCCGCCGAACCACCAGTTTTTGTCGCCGTTGATGGGGTTCTTGGGGTCTGAGGTTTCGAAGTAACGGTAGTTCAGGTGGACGGTTGGGGCCATGGGGTTGTGGGGGTGGAGGACGAGGGAGAGGCCGGCGGCGAAGAAGCTGAGGGAGTCGACGTCGGCGCTGACGAAGGACTTGTGGTCTGCGCGCATTTTCTCGATGGCGGAGCGCGGCAGCTCGCCGTAGACGACGGAGACGTTGACGCCGGCCTTCTCGAAGACATTGCCGTCCTGGAGGACGCACGAGATGCCGCCGCCGCCGTTGGGGCGGGCCCAGGTGTCGGTGCGGAACTGGGAGCCGTCGACGCGGCTAACTTCGTCGACTATCTTCTGCTGATGGGTCTTGATCAGCTGCTCCATGCGCAGCCGCATCGGCGACGTCTCGGTGATTGTTGACTGGCGTTTTATGGTCTCGTCGAGCTCGGCCACCGGCGGCGAGTCGAGTTCGGTTATTTCGCCTGTTTTCTATGCGGCGTTAGCCGGTTCTGGAGGACAGACGGTGTAGAGGCCTACCATTGAGTATATGAGAGCGCCAATGAACGGGATTCCAACAGCCAGGCGCAGATATGGCCGCCAGACAGTAAACTGCCCCGGCTGGGGCGATTCTCGTGACGAATATCTGCGTGAGCCGCTAAAGGCTTGACCCGGGAGAGACGGTCGCGGGTTCAAGAAGAGCGACCGCCGAAGGCATAGAGATGACCGAGGAAGAGCCATTGTGATTTATAACGACTTGTGACTGGATGGAGAGTTAGTGGTGTTGATACTGTAGAGTCGAGATCATGCCACGGTTTGCATTGTTTGTAGCGTTTGCAGTTGACAGTGATAGGTGTTTGCATGATTTGCATGTTTGTCTCGTCTGCACGCAAAGTTGATACACTTGGAATTCAAGCTGTCAGAGTCATACTCCATAGGCAGAGTGACATGGAACAGAGTGTTCCAACAGACACAGGGATACTGCTCTCTCCCTGTCTCTTTCTCTCGGTTCTAGGGTATGCCGTGCTGAGATCGAGGTCCGGCTAGTGGGTCAGTGGAGAGCTGATATCATCGTTGTGGGAGAGCGATAGCGACAATAGCCAGGACAATGTACAAAGTGACTCAAGCAGCAGACCCCTGAGGACTGTAGGGTGATCAATAGCAGACGGCCGTATTCATAGGATCTAGTAGTATTATGCACTGCGACTCAGTCATGCTGGCGGGCACATGACCCGGACCTCACCGCCCCCGTGACTCTACCTATCAATTACGCGGGGCTGTCGCCTTCTACTTCCTCTCTCCCTTGTGTCATCCTCACCGCAGTCTTCCATCTCTTCATCTCTCCATCTCTCCATCTCCTCCCCGTCTCTCTCCAGCTCCTAACGATCCTCGTCTCCTGTTCTCCAACCATCTCCATCTGCTAAGACCGTTTATCTATCTGCCAACGACCCATCCATCACGATGCGATCCAAGTTCAAGGACGAGCATCCCTTCGAGAAGCGCAAGGCGGAGGCCGAGCGCATCCGCCAGAAGTACGCCGACCGCATCCCGGTATGTTGTTCTTGATGCTTTCCGTTCCCGCCAGCTACCGACATGGGAGATCATCCACCGCTGTCCATCTGTTCGTCGTCTAACAGAGCTGCCAGGTAATCTGCGAAAAGGTTGAAAAGTCGGACATTGCGACGATCGACAAGAAGAAATACCTTGTGCCTGCAGACCTCACCGTCGGCCAGTTCGTCTACGTCATCCGGAAGCGCATCAAGCTCTCCCCCGAGAAGGCCATCTTTATCTTCGTCGACGAGGTGCTGCCGCCAACAGCTGCCCTGATGAGCAGTATTTACGAAGAGCACAAGGATGAAGATGGGTTCCTCTATATCACGTACGTGCGGACAGCGTTCTGGGAATGTATCGGCTGACCGGACTCAGGTACTCGGGCGAGAACACTTTTGGCGACCGTTAACTGGTCTGTTTTTCTGAGCAATTCGACCGTCAAGAAGCCCCCCCGGGCTGTCCCGGTCGTCGATTCAACGGGCTTGGATGAACAACGGCTAGGTCACTCGGTGTCTATGTTTGCAGGCGTTTCTGGTGTTTTAAATCAACTTGCTGGCGAATGTTACTGATAGTTGAAGGTGAATGATGATTACGTTAAGACTCCTAACGACAATAGTAGAAGTAGTAGTTATAACCTGTATTGTCTGCACTCCATACATACTCCGTTGAATACCTGCTCAGGCAGCAAATGACTAATACCGATGTGCCTCCGAAGCTAGCCTGATCGGGACTAGCGCAGGCACGAGAGCATCTAAAAATCTGGAGGCTCCGAATCGGGGAGATAGCGGGTGTCTCTGTCTGTTCTGTTTCCTCCTCGGTCAACTGCGTTGCGTTCGTTGTCTCTTCCTGTATTCAATTTAATCTGCTTCTTCAATTCGTTTCTTTCTGCAGCCATGTCCGCCGCCCCTGTCGTCCACGCCGGCGCCGGCCCATCCTCCAAGGATGTCAAGAAGGAATCCGCGACTGCCAGACTGCTCGGCTCAGGTATGTGTGTTCTCCCGCAGAGTACGGGCAGCGACTGACCAGGCTCAAGGCAGCGCCGGTATTGCCGAGTTAATGGTCTTCCATCCTGTACGACACCCGAGTTGCGTTGCGCACGAACCTGACAAGACAGACACAATTCTAACCAAGCCAGGTTGACACGACCGCAAAGCGATTGATGAGCAACCATGGGCGGGTGAGTCTTGGGATAGCCTTTGGAGCCGCCGTCCGCTTCTGACTTTGACCACAGATCTCGTCGGCCAGCGCTCTGAACCAGGTCGTTTTCAAAGAGCACGCCGCCGCGCCGTTCGGCCGCAAATTCACCTCCCTCTTCCCTGGGTTGGGCTACGCCGCGGGCTACAAGGTCCTCCAACGCATCTACAAGTATGGCGGCCAGCCATTCGCCCGGGACTACCTGGCCAAGCACCACGGCGCGGAATTTGACAATGCATTCGGACGGGGGACCGGGAAGGCCATTATGCACGCGACTGCTGGAAGGTATGTGGTGTGACGTACCGGAAAGCCTACAGTCTGCTGACACGACCAGCTTGATCGGAATTGGCGAGATTGTCCTGCTGCCGCTGGACGTGCTCAAGATCAAGCGCCAGACGAACCCGGAGGCGTTCCGCGGGCGCGGGCTGTTCAAGATCATTTCCGACGAGGGGATGGGCCTGTACCGCGGCGCGTCGTGGACCGCGGCCCGTAATGCACCGGGCTCTTTCGCGGTACGTTGATTGACCCTCCCCCTGTCCTAATACCCGAAATCTAACCCATCGCGCAGCTCTTCGGCGGCTCCGCCTTCGCCAAGGAATACATCTACAGCCTGAAGGACTACAACTCAGCGAGCTGGGCGCAGAACTTCGTGGCGTCAGTGTGCGGTGCGAGCGCGTCGCTGATTGTGTCCGCGCCGCTGGACGTGATCAAGACGCGGATCCAGAACCGCAACTTCGAGAACCCGGAGTCCGGGCTGCGCATTCTGAGCAACATGGCGCGCAACGAGGGCATGGCCAGCTTCTTCAAGGGGCTGACTCCCAAGCTGCTGATGACGGGGCCCAAGCTCGTGTTTAGCTTCTGGCTGGCGCAGACGCTGATCCCGGCGTTTGGCCAGGTTGTATAGACAGACCGCTTGTTTTACGTACTTGTTTATAAGGTGCTTGCTCTTCTTCCAGTTGTGTATGTTACATGGCGTCTTTCGTTTTGTCTCCGGTTACAGTTAGTTTATAGGTCTAGAAACAACTCTGCTTAATTTGTATTTCACGGCCTACATACTGCTCTGTATAAGGCTAATCACATGACCCCGGCAATCCAGTAACCTCGCTGTCCACCATCCGCCCGCCTCTTCCCGCCATAACCCAACAACCAAAGAAAAAACAAAGGAAAGCTGAAAAGAATGCCCACCTACCTAATATCCAAGTACGTCTGTCCCGTCCCAGCACCGGTATACCCCACCAAGCCATTATCAACTCGTCATGAACCCAACTCATTGTGAACTTCAACAGAATCGGCGATCCGCTGTTCGCCATGACCATCGGGATGTCTGCTGCACTGGTGCGGATCCGGCGCGAGCAGAGAGAGAAGCAGCCGGAGCGGGCGGGGGAGATCGGGTACGGGAGTGTTTTGGGGACGGGAATGGGTCGGTTGAGCAGATGGTGGGCGGGCGACTTTAGGGGGTTGTAATATTCGATTCTCCTAATATAATATTCCATCATTCTTGAAGTCTACATAACAGAGCTTACGATGGATGGGTTACAGTAAAATTGCATAGAAC
This sequence comes from Aspergillus sp. HF37, assembly GCA_003698115.1. Classification (NCBI taxonomy): domain Eukaryota; kingdom Fungi; phylum Ascomycota; class Eurotiomycetes; order Eurotiales; family Aspergillaceae; genus Aspergillus; species Aspergillus sp. HF37. Next base: position 21,238 of record RAQS01000032.1, read on the forward strand.
GGTTTATTGTTCGTAGGAACTTTTCTCCTAGTCTGCGTCACATCACATCACGAAAACTCGAATCTATGCAGCCATGCACAAAAAGAAATTATTCCCATGATTTCGTTAAAACAAGCCATAGCCATAAGAAACTAACCCCATTACCTCCGCGCAAAAAAGGCATCAATCAAACTCCATTCGTTTAGTCGAGCTCTTCAGGGCGCTCCTCGACGTCGTCGGCCTGGCGGGCACCGCCGGCATCACCGCCAGGAGCAGGGCCGCCACCGCCAGCACCACCGTAGGCAGCGGAGATGATCGGGTTGGCGACACCCTCGAGCTCCTTCTGCTGCTCTTCGTACTCCTCCTTGGTGGCGGTCTGGTTGTTGTCGAGCCAGCCGATGACCTCCTCGACCTTGCTCTGCACCTTCTGCTTGTCGTCGTCGCTGATCTGGAGCTTGCCCTCGTTGACGGTATTCTTGAGGGAGTAGGCGTACGACTCGAGGCCGTTCTTGGCGTGGATACGAGCAGCCTCAGCCTCATCCTCGGCCTTGTACTTTTCGGCCTCGGCAAGCATGCGCTCGATGTCCTCCTTGGAGAGACGGCCCTTGTCGTTGGTGATGGTGATCTTGTTGCTCTTGCCAGTGCCCTTCTCAGAGGCGCCGACGTTCATAATACCGTTGGCATCAATGTCGAAGGTGACCTCGATCTGGGGAACACCACGAGGAGCCGGGGGAATGCCGCTGAGCTCGAACTTGCCCAGCTGGTTGTTGTCCTTGGTGCGGGCACGCTCACCCTCGTACACCTGGATCAGCACACCAGGCTGGTTGTCGGAGTAGGTCGAGAAGGTCTCGGACTTCTTTGTGGGGATGGTGGTGTTACGCTTGATCAGAGGAGTCATGACACCACCAGCGGTCTCGATACCGACGGAGAGCGGAGCAACGTCGAGCAGCAGGATCTCGTTGGTGGACTTGGAAGAAGTGTCACCAGACAGGATGGAGGCCTGGACCGCAGCACCGTAGGCAACAGCCTCGTCAGGGTTGATGGACCTGTTGGGGTCCTTGTTGAAGAAATCGCTGACGAGACGCTGGATCTTGGGGATACGGGTCGACCCACCGACCAAAACGATCTCGTGGACGGAGGACTTGTCGATCTTGGCGTCGCGGAGGACACGCTCAACGGGCTCCATGGTGGAGCGGAAGAGGTCCTGGCACAGCTCCTCGAAACGAGCACGGGTGATGGAGGTGTAATAGTCAACGCCCTCGAAGAGAGAGTCGATCTCGATGGAGGTCTGCGCGGCCGAGGAGAGAGTGCGCTTGGACCGCTCGCAAGCAGTGCGAAGACGGCGAAGGGCACGCGCGTTAGTTGTCAAATCTTTCTTGTTCTTACGTTTGAAGTCATTAACGAAATGATTGACAAGGCGGTTGTCAAAGTCCTCACCACCCAGGTGAGTGTCACCGGCAGTGGACTTGACCTCGAAGATACCCTCCTCGATGGTCAGGAGAGAAACATCAAAGGTACCACCACCCAAGTCGAAAATCAGGACGTTGCGCTCGCCCTCGGCCTTCTTGTCAAGGCCGTAGGCAATAGCGGCAGCAGTGGGCTCGTTGATGATACGGAGGACGTTGAGGCCGGCGATGAGACCGGAGTCCTTGGTGGCGGTACGCTGGGAGTCGTTGAAGTAAGCGGGGACAGTGACAACGGCGTTGTTGACAGTGCCACCCAGGTAGGCCTCAGCGGTCTCGCGCATCTTGACGAGGACCATGGAGGAGATCTCCTCGGGGAGGAACTGCTTTTGCTCGCCCTTGAACTCGACCTCGACGGCGGGCTTGCCCTCCTTGTCGATGATCTTGAAGGGGAAGTGCTTCATGTCGGCCTGGACCTCGGCGTCGTTGTAGCGACGGCCGATCAGACGCTTCGCATCGAAGACGGTGTTGTGGGGGTTCATGGCAACCTGGTTCTTGGCGGCATCACCAATCAGACGCTCGGTGTCGGTGAAGGCAACGAACGAGGGGGTGGTGCGGTTGCCCTGGTCATTGGCGATGATCTCGATGCGGTCGTCTCTGAAGACGCCGACGCAGGAGTAGGTGGTACCCAAGTCAATACCGACCGCGGGAGGCATGGTGGGAGATGTATGAGGGAAATGGAGGAAATGGAGGAAAAATGGGATAGATGGAGGGTAGAGGAAGAAGAGAGAGAAGAGGATGAAGGAGGGGAAGAGAGAGAAGAAAAGAATGTGCGGCGGGCAAACGATAGATATATTTAGGCGGTGAGGCGGCCGAAGCTTCTAGCAGGCCGTGGAGCTTCGACGGGCATCCATCCGCTTCGATCGAAAATTTTCTCTGGCTCCCTCTTTTTACAGGGTCTCTCTCTCTGGTTTGCCTCTTTTTTCTGTCGCTTTCCCTGCTGTTCCCCGTTCCCTCCACCCCCCCTCTCACTCAGCCTTTGATTTACTCTTGTTGTTACTCCCCCGTTTGCAGGCTGAACGAGATCCCCGCTAGCTCCCCTCCTTGCCGTCATCATGACATTCTCTAGGCGCTGGACCCACGGTTGGCTTGTTCATGAATCTTCGTTTAGCAATCAATCTCTCTACGCGTAGTCTACTAGCCTGTACTTTACCCTGTCCGACCATCACCTGTAACCTGCACGTGTAGACTGCAACACTGCTAGGCTGATAGGGTCACTGACCTCGACCCGCCAATCAATCAGTGCCGCTGCTGCAAAGGCGGTGACTGCCCCTTGCCTACTGCAGTTAATTATTTACTCTTCTCTCTCTCTCTCTCTCTCCCGTCTCCCGTCTTGTCCTTCCTTTCCTGATCTCTTCCCTCCCTCACTCCCTTCGCATACAACTACAACCCCCATCGCCACCATGAGCGACAACAACCAGGTCACCTCATTCAGCAATGACCCTGCCGCCAATGCACCCGACGCTGCGGCCTCCGACAAGGGCAAGGGCAAGGCCGTCGAGGACCCGTCTGCGACCCAGGAAATGAGCATGGATGAAGACGAGAGCGAGAGCGAGAATGAGGAGATGGTGAGTGCGCAATTGGCTGACTGACTCGCCCGAATAGCGGTGTACTGACCTTTGCGATCCAGGCTGCCGAAGGTACGGACTCACTGCGCCGGTTGCGACGATAGACGCGATCGAAGAACCGCATCCTTGGATTGCGATCGGCTAACACCACGCAGAAGACGACGAAGACCACGACAACCTCGAGCCCATCTCCTCAGAAAACATCATCACCGGCGGGCGCACACGCGGCAAGACCATCGACTTCGCCGAGGCCGCCGAGAAGTCCAAGGGCGAGGGCGACGACGAGATGGACGACGAGGATGAGGACGAGGACTTCGACGCCCCTGACGATGACGATCAGATGCGCGGCTGAAATGTCGTTTTGTTAATGAATTCAAGGCATTTGGGGGTTCAGAATGGATGGAATGGAATGGAACGGGATTCGGGGTAGGCGTTGGGTGCGATTGTCCCTCATCGAGAAACCTACCAGAATTGGGCTCAAACGGATGCACGCTTCATTTTACCGAAAATCTAGTTATGACACGATCAGAATTTCCTGATGCCCTGGGGAGTGTGTTCTGCTAATCGCGGTCACGCTGAGACAATGTAATACTTGAAGTTCTTACAGGACGCTACCATCTAATGTAGTCGTGGGGACTGAAGCAAGGTACCTTTCCCAGTTTTTCTTCAAGTCATACTCGAGACTTCTGATCCCACCATTCCTCAGATTGATGCTGGTTTGGACTGGTTGCTAGTACATGCGCTAAGGCAAGATCTGCTTGGGTGAGGCCATACTCTCGAACAGAGCATCCACCCCATAAAACGGACTATTCAGCATCGCAAAAATCTGACACATAAATCCATTGATACAGACTGACCATGACAAAAATGCAATGAATATATACAGAATCAAACAAACGAAAAGAGCTCTAAATGCAAATATACCAGCCACAACCCCATAATCGCAACAATACAGTCAATGCTCCGATATGACGAGGTAGCGCTGGACGTGAGCTCCTTGCACGAATCCGCGGTAGAGTTGGGCCACGCCTCCGCGCCGCCCTCGCAATGGATCGACTCCATCATGGCCTTCGCGACGCGAGGTCCCAAGTTCTGCTCGGTGACGTTGAGACCGCACGGGTTGGGGCTCGGCTGGTTGTCTTGTAGAACGGGACAGTTGCCCACTTCCCACTGGAATCCCTGCGGCACCATCAGGTCCTGGATGCCGATGGTGGCGGCGGGGATGGGGCAGCCCTCGTAGTTGTTGAAGTCGGGGAGGATACCGTCGGGGACAAAGGACAGTTCAACGTTGCCGGCATATAATCGGGAGAATCCCACGGTTTCCGCGCGGGAAGCGTTTTTGGTACAGTTTGGTCTTATCACGAAACTCTAGCTCATAGCGGCATGGGTGGTGGTTGTTTTGTTGCTAAGGAAGTCCGAGACGGGGAAGCTAGAGTTAATAATGTACAAAGGCTCGCCTAGCTGCGCTACCGGGTACTCGGTCGAATCATGGTCCTCATGGAATTGGTTGTTAGGGAAGTGCCCTAAGTTCTGGAAACCACCGTCTGTCCATATTTCGCGACCTAGGCGTTCATTATACCACCCGAGTTCAGAAGTAAACGAGAAGTCGAACGGCCAGATTGCAGACGGGTTACGCAAGGCAAAGACCATCGGAAAAGGGTAGACTGGAAGGTATGTTTCGTTGCGAGGAAAGACGAGGTCCAGCTCGACGACAGACGGATAGGCGTGGGCGAGCAGCGCCATGGCCATGAGAGGGAGCAGGGCACAGGGCTGCATATTGGGCAATGGTGACAGAACAGAACGATGCACCGGCTAGAATTATATGGCTAGGAAGACAATCTACGGCAACATAGCCACCCGCAGCAGCCCATGGTGTGGTAGTACTCCTTAGTTCTGCTCTATTGTCTGCGCCGTTGTCGCCAAGGCCAATCCAATCCGTCAGAGTTGGCAAACACTCATCATCCTCTCCGCGAACACCTTCTCTGCTCCTCCCACCCACTGTTATCGAAACTAACACTGACATGGAAGGCTGGCCGATATTAATCTGTACTTGGGCCCATGACGGCTTTCTTGTCATGCAAATGTCAACTCCGAGGACCTGGCTCCTCCATGATAAAAGGATGCTCCCAAGTTGCCTGCTGTATAGAGAGCATTCTTCTCATACCCACACCCACAGGCAAAATCCCCGGAATCTTCTCCCCTGCTTTTTGCCACTTGCTCCGGCCAATTGGCCTTGACCTTGTTGCCATCGGCCTGGGCCGCCTTGAACGGCGCACCCAACGAATATCCTAAACGTGATGGCTGCCCCGTGTCGTGTGAGGTGACGGGTTTCGACCGGAGTAACTGGACCACATTTAGCGCGATGTCGACATCTTCACCTCGTGCACGATCCGGCCCAAGCTCTTCGACCTCGCGGTGCACACGCCCGTCGATAGCCCTAGCGCGGGCACGTTCATCCGTTCCTGTCACTCCGTGGCGAACGAGTTCGAGGTCCAGCAGGAGGTTATGATGCTTTCAGCCGCCATGAACACTACCGCATCCAACAGCACTATCCCCGACAAGGCCAGGACCTCCCGCTTCTGCTCGCAAGATTCCTTACTCGAGACCATCCAGCAGGGAGTATCCTTGCAAGAAGGGTGAGCCTTAGACCGTACCGATTGGCAGCTGTGATGTAATAGGGGAGAGACAGTATGTGTATAGCGTATGTATATAAGTGATATATCAGCAGTTGGTGTATGAATCTGGACTGAACGACGTACTGTAAATCAACGTTGGTGATGGGCACGTGAGCGGCACAGGGAAAACGAATCGGCGCGATCCGAGAGATCGGGGATGCGGTCTTTGTGGCAGCTTCGATGACCATCCGACCTACGTGGCCTTACTGCTGATTTCACAGGCGCCTGTTTGACTCTGGCCTAGCCGACATGTCGTTCCACTAGCTGACCCTCTGATTGTTTCTCTGACTCCATCCAAACACCGCGATGGCTTCCCGGTACGCCAGCCAGCCAGCCAGCCGCAACTTGTCCCCGGCAATCCAAGGATCCATGACTGACGGTGTATACGCCACAGATTCCCCCGTTCACAGCGCGATCCGCGCGCCGCCTCGTCGCTCTTCGACTCGTACAGTGGCGACACGCATTCTGCCAGTCGATCGCCCAGCCGGGTCGGCGGGTATGGGCCCGGAGGATACGCGGGGCCCGGGGGAGACGACAGCTACGCGCATGAAGATGCGGCGGGAGGAGGATACAGATCTGCGACCCCGAACAAGAAGTACGAGCGCATCCTAAACGTATCCGTTGTTGGCTATACTCATACGATGCAGGGGCCATTACTCGGACGCCGTGCTCTCGTCCCTCGAGTCCCAGAATGACGCCGAAGTGGAGGGAATCAGCGCCAAAGTGAAGATGCTGAAAGATGTAAGCCCGCCTCCGCCAGCGAGCATTCGATCCAACGATTAATGCTGGCCAGGTCACCGTAGCCATCGGCGACGAGATACGCGACACGTCCAACCTCACAGACCTCAACGACTCGTTCGACAGCACCCGCGTGCGGATACGAGGGAACATGACCCGGATGCTGCGCATGGCCGAGCGGACCGGCGTGGGCTGGCGTGTATGGCTGGTTTTCTTCCTGGCGGTCTTCTTCCTCTTTTTCTATGTGTGGCTGACATGACATGACTGCGGCCTGTGTCACTCTGTCCGGTTCTGCTGCTATATCTTCTGTTAAATCGACCAGCCGCGGCGTTGGGGGTTTGCGTTGCATCTGGGCTTGGGTCTGGTGTTATTCGCTGCTATCAGTGTCTTTTGACTGCCAGCGATCTTGATATATATGATTTCTCTCATCCTATCTCCCATGGATTGACTGATCGGGTTAATATTAGAGTGTATGGCCATCAATGCATTGACATCCTGTCTTATAAGTAGAACAGACAACAACCAGCGGGTATCATAGGAACAAGTAATAAAAGAGCATCGAAAGAGCTAGTTAAAGCTATCCCTGGGCCTGCTCGTCCTCGACAGCCTCCCAAACCCACTCCGACGGCTTGAATGGCTCGCGGTAGACGCACGCAGATCGTCGTCGTCGGCCATCATGCCGCTCGAATCAAGCGCATCGCCCCCGCCGCTCCAGCGCTGTAGGAACCGCCGCTGAGCCTCCGTCTCGATCTCGCGGCGAATGGGCGGTAGAGACGGGCCGCGGCCGCTGGACATGCTGGTCCGGAGGTCTGCAGCAAACGGATCATGAAAGGAATCGCCGCCGTCGTCATCGTCGTCCAGTTCGGCTTCGGTATCAGTGTGCTGCCACTCTTCCTCCTGACCGGAGCCCGCTTCGGGGGCTTCGGGGGCTTCGGGGGCTTCGGGGATGTCCTCGTCCAGATCATGCACCATGCCTTCTTCGCTCACAACCCCGTCGTCACCAGCAAGCGGGACATCATCATCCAGATCCGGCTGGTTATCAAAATCACCCAGATCCTCCTCATCCTCCTGCACATCGTCAAACCCCTCCGGGATATCATCATCAAGATCGCGCTCCATATACCCCTCCTCATCAACAACAACATCCTCCTCCTCGAGCGCCTCCTCGCCCTCCTCCACAAGCCCCTCCGCCTCAGCCTCAGCCTCAGCATCGGCCTCAACCTCCGCATCCACATCCGCATCCGCATCTGGAACATCATCATCCAAATCCCTCTCCATAGCCGAATCATCCTGCCCATCGGCTCCGCGCGGGCTCGCAAACTCATGCATGCGCTCCGGATCTGCACCCGCCGCTGCCGTCGCCGCTGCCATTTCAGCCGACGCCGCCGCCATCGCCTCCTCCCTCTCTGCCTCCTCCTCCTTCATGCCGAGCATTGTCTTTGGACATCCCGCGGGCTTGATCCAGGAGTAGCCGAAGGAGGCGATGTTCTGTTTCCGGGCGCGCAGGGCGCGTTCTTCAAGATGGAGCGCGGAGAGGCTGGTTGAGGGGGTTGTGGACGCGATGATGGCGCGCGTATTCAGAGCGCTGTGCGGGTGGTGGTGGGCATTGCGGCGCGGTTGGGGTTGGTTTGCGTCGTTTGGGGATTGGGTCTGCTTGTGGTATGGTTGGGGGGAGCCGAACCAGAGTTCGTGGGACTGGAGGACGTTCGTTAGCTAGATTTGCGACAGGCCTGGGGTTCTGGGGCATACTTCGCGGGGTGTAATGAGCGGGAGGGACAGCATTGCTGTATCAATTGGGTAATGGCGAGACCGCTGGCTCAGGCTTGAGGGCTGTAGCTGTACATAGGAGATGTACAGAACTGGCTCTGAGAAAAACAAAAACCATAGAGCTCAGAGAGTGTCAACAAGGCGCAGAGAGCAAGAGAAGTCGTGGACGGCGGAAGAACTGTTGGCGGAGCGGGATTAATCAGCGCTACTGCTGATTGGCGCGGGGTAATTTAAGCTCATCTTCGCGTCGATTCCCGTTCCACCGCTCAGAATGTACTTGATGAGATGCTCAATTGCTCTCTGTCTTGTCTAAATGTATATATACCAAACTCCAGACACACAAGTCTAACCCATGCCCTTCTATCCCTCTTCTATTCCATCCTGCAGACAGCCCTAGCCACTCTGTGACTAGACCTCGACAGCTCCAACGGCCTACCTCCTCGCCCGGCCAAACGACTTCCCAACCCGAAACCTGAGCTTAATACCCGAGCGCTGGGAATCCTCTTTCGACCGACGATTGGACATAACCCGCACAATGCGCTCCTCGGTGCGGAGGACGTCGTCGAGGAGGAAGTCGTCGTTGCAGTCGCCCATCCAGGTGTAGTTGAGGTCGAGCTTTTTCTCGGCGACGGCGACCATGTTCCATAGGTTCTTGTGGAAGATCTCCAGGTCGGACACGGTCGGGTGTTTGATGATGGGTGCGTCGGTGCGCGCGGATTTCAGGTCGGGCAGGATGCGCAGCGGATAGCGCTCGCCGAGGTAGGAGTGCGGGATGACTTGGTCCATTGGGCTGAAGCGGACTTGTTTTTGTTTGCGAGGGGAGTCGAGGGATGGGGAGCTGAATTTGTTGGTGGTGGTGGTGTTGTTGTTGTTGTGGCGGGTTCTAGAGCTGAACATGTTGGATTGGTAGAGTCTTCTGTAAGGATATCTTTGTCATGTAGGAGATAAACGTAGGAAGTAAGTAGGAATCCTCGCATCTTCGCGATGTTGGCTGTTTTTATAGGAGGGCCCATGCGACGATTCCTTTGTGTTGGGATAGTGAAGCAATGGCATGGTGTACGCTCGAAGGACAATGAAACAAACAAAGCCGCTTTGTGAATGCCCTTCTTTGACGGCACATCCCACTATTGCTAGACAATTGAGCGTTTCAGACTGAATAGTCATTGTCATGCATTGTACCATTCATCCAAAGAGTATCATCCCAATAGGACCCATCTATCGTACAGCGCTTAGAATAAACACAAAAATAGCGTCAGCACCAGGACCACAATAAACCATACAGACAAGATGAAAGAGAACCTAATTCGCAGCACCAGCACCAGCACCAGCACCAGCATCAGCACTCCCCCCGGCTGACTCCATCTCCTTCTCCAGCGCGTGAAAATCGCCCTGGAACGCATTCCGCGCCGGCTCCATGCGCAAGTCCCATACATCCTCACTGCTGGGCCCGGACTTGTACTTGGCCACTTTCCTGCGGTAGTGATCGCGGATGACGCTCTTGCGCTCGTCGTCCGGCCGGGTGCGCGTTCTCATGCAAGTCCAGAAATTGTCCCAGTGCTCGCTGCATGACCGCAGCTCGCCGTACCGGTACCAGTTGACAAACTGTCCGCCGAACGACTGGCAGAAGAACGCGTAGTCGAATGCGTCGCGGCATGACATGGTGTCGGGGTAGAGGGACTCGGGGGAGAGGGTTGGTCGAGAGGGGTGTTGCGGGGACGGGTTGGGTTCGGTGGATGATGAGGACAGTGACGAGGGGGAGCTCCTCGACTCTTCGGCGTTCAGCATGGCGAGAAATTGGCTGAGCTCTGCGTCTTCTTTCTCCGCGCGGGTCATTGTCTGCGGAGGCTGCGGTGCATTGCTGGCCGCTGTGGGCTGCGGCTGTTGCAGTTCATCCCGTCGGGGTTCATCCTTCGGAGGAGATGTCCACAACCAGCCCATTTTCACGGAGGTTGAACTGCTGGGGGAACAGGCTGGAACGAGGAAGTTGAGGGAGTTGAGGTTGTCGCGGTAATTTGATAAAACAGCCTGATACCGTATCAGCGGGAGATTCCGTAGCGTTCTCGTAATAAAACCGTCTCGGCGTGACACACTCCTCGACGTCATCCAGACACTCTCTCCGATACCAACAAACATGACTCCTTCTCCATAATGATGCGATATTTCTTCTCGGGTGCAGCATCGCCGGTGCTCTTGAGAGCTCCTGTCAGCACCGCAAAGAATGGCTGTTCAAGATACGCTTCCACCCTTGAAACAGGCCATTTCGAACTTCAGGGCAACGAGGGCATACTCTACGTCAACAGTAATCATATATTCAATATCACTCTCTGCAGCACTGACCATGCAACCAGATGTTTTCCCGCGTAGATTACAGTGGCTGCTGAGGGGTCCTCTCAGTGCGAGCCAGTCGTTTCAGAACGCCCTGAAGCGAATCAATCGACCCCATTTCGCTGCCTCCGAGCCTGTCCACATAATAAAACGGGCGTTACCAAGCGGCCTAGACATCGAGATCCAACAGGTGGTGCCTCGATTCGACGAAGGCGGCGCGTTCGTGAAATACACTCGCAAGCCTACAGCGAAGGACGCCGATATCGAGGCTGCGACGAAAGACCACCTGAGCGAAAATCCAATCAAGCCTTGGTTCAATCCATTACAAAAAGTAGACGCTGCCCGGGTCCGTGGAAGGCCATGGATAGAGGATCTCTACCGCATCCCGAGCCAACGGCTTCGGGTTGAGTTTCTGCCGAATGTCCCGGAAACCCCAGCGGTGGAGTTGACGCAGGAAGCCTTATACTCGCTGTTTCGGCCGTATGGAAAATTGGTGGACATCGAACGCCAGCCGTCAGACTCGAAGATCGAGCCCCGATATGCCGTTTTGGTGTTCACTCGACTCAAATACGCAGTGCTGGCTCGAAACTGTATGCATGGGTTCAAAGTCTCGGAGCAAAATGGGGGCGGGAAATGCGGCACCGTGCTGAAGCTGAAGTACCAGCGGCGGATCAAGCTGTTCATGATCAGAGATTGGATTATCAGCCACCCAAGGATAGTCATTCCCGCTATCGCCGCGTTGATCGCTGCTCTCACCGCTGTGGTCTTCGATCCCGTCCGTACATTCTTCATCAAGATGAAAGTCAAATCAACCCTTCCGATCGAGGACAATCCCGTGGTACGATGGGTGAGCAACCAGGCCAGCAAGGCAAATATCATGTATTTTGGCCATCACGGGGCGGACCGTGCCACTCGCACAGCTATATGGCAGGACCGACAAGAGGATATTACTCAGTTGCGATCCTGGCTGTCGGAGAATGTCGAAACCTTTATAGTTATCCATGGGCCTCGTGGATCAGGGAAGCGAGAGCTCGTGCTGGACCAGGCCGTCAAAAACTACAAGTATAAAGTTGTCATTGACTGCAAGCAGATACAGGATGCCAGAGGGGATACGGCGAAGATCGCGAGGACGGCTAACCAGGTTGGCTATCGGCCTATTTTCTCGTGGATGAACAGCATAAGCAGCTTTGTCGACCTCGCTTCACAGGGCATGATCGGTGCCAAGACAGGGTTCTCGGAGACCCTGGATACGCAGCTCAGCAAGATCTGGCACAGTACGACCACGGCCCTAAAGATGATCGCGACAGAAGGCAGACGCAAAGATGACAAGGACGCTCATCTCGGCGACGAGGAATATCTCGAGGCCCACCCCGAGAAACGACCGGTTGTCGTTATCGACAACTTCCTGCACAATGCTGCGGAGAGCAGCGTTGTGTACGACAAGATCACCGAATGGGCCGCTGGACTGGCGGCTGGGAATGTCGCCCATGTAGTCTTTTTGACGACCGACGTATCTTTTGCCAAACCGCTCAGCAAGGCTCTGCCAAACCAAGTGTTCCGGACGATATCATTGGGTGACTGCTCCCCCGAGGTCGGGAAGAATTTCGTACTCGACCACTTGACATATGAACCGGAGAATGAGAGTGTGCAATCAGGACGTGCGAAAGGTCTGGAAGAATTGGATAGTTGCATCGACGTTGTGGGAGGCCGTGTGACAGACCTCGAGTTTATGGCACACCGAATCGAGGCCGGGGAAACCCCTCGAGGTAAAAGCCCCTATATCTAGTACATCCTGACATTCTAACAGTATGGCAGGCGCTGTCAGTCGCATCATAGAGCAGTCGGCATCAGAGATCCTCAAGATGTTTCTTGTGGGCGCCGACTCTGCGGATAAGCAGTGGAGTCGCGAGCAGGCATGGCATCTCATCAAATCGCTTGCCAACACAGAAGACGATGTTCTGCCATACCACAAAGTCCTCCTGTCGGGCCTATTCCGCGAAGACGGCGAGACGGTCCTTCGAGCTCTAGAGCAGGCGGAACTTATCTGCATCATTTCGGTCAATGGCTTCCCGCAGGAGATCAAGCCAGGGCGACCCGTTTACCGAACCGTTTTCAAACGCCTGGCCGAAAACAAGACGCTGAGCAGCCGGCTCGACTTGACGATCTTGTCGCGGCAGATCAGCAGCGAGAACAAGAGCATTGGCAAGCTGGAAGAAGAGCTTCGTTTGATAGGCTCCCTCCCGAAGCAGCCGCGGGAGCTGTCGTCCAGGATCTATTGGCTTCTGCAGAAACTGCACAATTCGCAGACCAAAATCAGTCAGTATGAAGAGCAGAGTGCGGCGTTGCAGAGGGTTCTGCAACATTAGCCCGAAGAGGTTGACTTGCTTGATGGGCGTGACATAGCGAGTGGGCATTGTAACGTTCAAGTATATTTGTATGCCCACTACACTCGTGTTCCCATTGTGCTGCTGCTATATGTCTTTCTGAGTGTTGTCTAATCGAAGCCGGAATAATCAACGCCCGACATAGCGACTAACAGTTTTAGCATTGCACAGCCATCGTGCTATTTCTCAAGTTCATCATGTCCTTTTTTTTCTGCCTCATTGCTTAATTGAACCTCAATACTCCTCACACCATACATACCGCGCCATTGTTCAGTGTCTTATACTTGCTCGCCGCCATTCAAGCCGTGTGTTCACAGTGTCTGAACTACACTATCGGTGATGGGGTGCTCCATACCCGTTGTGTCGACCACGACCATAACCAATCATTTACGTACGATGAATCTACGCAGTTAGTACCTACCGGGAACGCGGCAGACGATCAGGTTCTCGAACAAATATGCCACCAATACCTGAAGCCGCACGAGACTATGCCAGCGTCCAAAATCACTCTTAGCGACTTCTTGAGTGAGTGCACTAAGGAAATTCGCGGTATCTATGCTAATGACCATGTCATAGCTTGGATCAGAATCGATGCAGCGTTTGGCGCGGTGTCGCGCATCGCGTCTGCCATACAGAACGGTCAAGGTCGAGTTAACACGGCGTGGGTTCGCAGTACGGTGTTGCACATGGTGTCCGCCATACAGAACGGAGGCAAGCCACCGAGGGCTAGATGCGTGCTCTACAAAATGGGCGGAGATACTTGCACTGCATGGGCCTTCCACAACATGCAACGCGCTTCGGATCAGCAGATAGCCGATATCTCTGCTGTGTGCCGGGATCAATGCGAGGCTATTGGCTTATCTTGCGAAACACGGCCAGCAACAGAGAACGTTCAAGATTACTATTGTGCCAGAGATTGGGCGAGAGGGTGCTAGGAGGAAATCGGGTGAGGCAAATGATATTATGTTTGAAGGACAGTCGATGGATAGAGCATCTGATGCTAGTCTGCTGCATCTACTCCGGTAAAAGGACTCCAGACAACTGGCCAGATGCTGAGTAAGCCGTATAGGCGTACCGTAAGATACCGTAATATCGTATCAACCTCACTTTGAGCATCGTGACTGACTGACCTTGCACCTCCATCCTCCGTGCCCCGATGAGGTACACTTTGAACCACTCAATTGCTTTTTTCTTTCGTGGATTGTTTGGTATTTCTTGAGTTTATTTTTTGATACCCTCGTCTTTGGCCAACATGGATACGTACGCGCCAAACGGCCTCATCCCGTCGCTCCGAGATGGCTTCTCTGACTGGACTTGGACAACCTTGGCTGTCCTCGTTATCTCGACCTTTGCTGTGACGCGCTTTGTCACCGGCCTCCAGAGTCATCCCAATCATTCTGAGTCCGGGGAGCCGCAGGCTGTAAGGATGGTTCCGTACTGGTTTCCCTGGATTGGCCATGGATTATCTCTTGCTTGGGACTACCTGAGCTATGTAGAAAAGACTGGGTTGGTGATATTCCATAACCATAGCCCCGTTCGTGGTCAATGCTAACAGATGTCAAGGAGACGCATCAAAGAGCCTGTGTTCGGCATTGTCCTGCGCGGCGTGGAACAGAATGTCGTAACATCTCTGTCCATGGCCGAGTCGGTCCTATCTTCCCCAGGAGCTTCCATTACTCCTATGGTTAATCATACCCTGAAGAGCATCTTCGGGGATCGCGGCGCAATCCGCAATCTGAGCCCTGCCAGTCGCCGCGAGCTGGACCAGAACAGCCACAATCTTTTAACGCGGGATTCTAATAAAGCCGACGGAATTGCTCCTGTCATTCGCCTGATCAAGCACGAGACACCGAATCTGGTAACTTTCTGCCGGAGCCCCATTGATCAGACTCCCTGGGAGCGTCGGTGTGAGGTCACCGTGTCCAATGACGAAAATGATCTTTTTTGCGAAACAGATCTCTTTACGTTAATAAGAAGTTTCGTCGGGCATACCACCACCTCAGCCTTCATGGGCCAAGCTTTAGTTGATGCTTTTCCGGGGCTACTTGATGACTTGCGGACGCTCGATGAACAGTCCGCCATTTTAGCTATGGGTGCACCTCGCTTGCTATCGCTGCCTTGGGTCTCTGCTGCGTGTGCTGCTCGCGACCGGCTTCACCATGCGCTCGCAGTTTTCCACGATGCATTTGCTGCCTGGGACGATGGAGCCGATCCCGGGGCCGATTTCCGCGATTTCGACGATGTTTCGGAACCAGTCAAGCAACAGATCCGAATATTCAGAAAACTGGGGCTATCCAGGCATGCAAGCGCGCCGGGACATTTGTCCTTGCTCTGGGCCATGAATGCGCAAGCCAGCAATATTGTCTTTTGGCATGTCCTCCGCATCTTCGCTGACCGGACGCTCCTCGAAGATGTCCGGAAAGAGATAACACCATATGCAAAGGCTTCGAGGCCGTCCTGCGAAGAAACCGGCTTCCCGTTTCAAGAGCCCCCTAGGTTCACCATCGACTCGGAGGGCCTGTACAGCTCCTGCCCATTACTCAGGGCCAGTTATTACGAAACTGTGCGCTTGGACTCGGCGCCGCTGTCTTTCCGAAAACTCACATCTGACCTAACCGTCACCGAGTCCAAGGAAGATGCCAGGGCTGCTGGAATATCACGTCCACGGACGTATCAGCTTCAGAAGACCGACAACGTTGCTATCCCACATGGGATATTCCATAGAGATACCGAACGTTTTTCGAATCCACACCAATACGATCCACTGAGGTTTATCCGGACAGATGAGACCGGCGTCAAGAGGGCCTATCTGCATACTATCAACCCATCCGCCAGTTTGCTTGGATGTCAAGGGAGTGCGCCAGAAAGAGAAATCTTAGCCTTTACCGCTGCGATCCTGGCGATGTGGAATATCGAGCCGACCAACGAGCGAAGGTTTATGATACCGGAACACAAACCAGCCAGTGTCGCACCCATGCCAAAGACAGATGTCAAGGTGAAGCTGAGGGCAAGAGTTTAGACTGGCTCATGTCATTGCTCCATTGTTTACTGTGTTGAGCGCCTAGCATGTATAGATATCGCGGTCGAGGAACAGAATGTAGTTTAGACCACCAATGCTCAGGATATGATGCCTTGACTACTTCTATCGTGGGAAACACACCTTCCTCAGATTTCGTGCAAGCTAGCCGGAGGGATCAAGGATGTCATACGCTTTCTAACGGGCACATGTCGGTCGGGGGAACCATCACCCTCATGCATTAACGGAACCACCCCTAGGGAGATGACTCGGTTTGGAGATGTTGGGGATGGAAATCTGCTTGTGGTGTAGCAGCAGAGGCGACTTGCAAGACGCCTTAATAGTCGCAGGACGGGCAGGTTTTGCTTTCATTATGACAGGAAATGGGTAGTTGAACAGATAATAGTAGTTGCAGAGGATCGCCGACCCTAGCCCTAAGCCCTAAGCCCTTATCTTCCCGATTAGGTTAATAGATTTGCCGCGGCGCGTCTCGACGCGTCCCTGACTTCTCCGCGTTGCGCCCGACCACCACCAAAGCTCCCTCCCTTGCTCTACAGATCTCTGGGGTTGGTTTATTTTGTTTGGCCTATACAATCCCTTTGGATCGCTGGAACAATGACTTCCGAAGCGATTCGGCCGCGCGGCCGACCAGCCCGTAAGTACAGACGAACTCCGCGCCAACAGCTCGCAAAGACTAACATGCCCAGATACACCCGGCACGACCGTGTTGGCATACACACCGGATGGACGCCACGTTATCACCGGCGGCTCGAACTCCGCGATCCGCATATACACCGTTGGCGAGGATGGGGAGCCGAAGACGATCGACGAAGGGGTCGACGGACACCTGGGGATTGGGGCTACTGTTAGACTTTCCTTGTATTGCCCCGCTGTGCTGTGCGAGACTAACGCGCAGCGCAGAACGAATCCTTTATCATGGGCGCGGAAGACGGGACGGTGTGGCAGTACGAGATCGAATCGGGCAAGATGGACAAGCTTCTGGTGCGCTGCGCTCTGCCGGTGAGGGACACTGCGGTTTCGAGCAATGGGGAGTGGGTAGCCGTGGCGAGCGAGTGAGTGTGTGCCTTCATTGTCAGGGGAAGAGGGCGCAGGCTGACGGGCTGGATCAGCGAGCTTACCGTGAAAATCGTCAATATCGAGGACATGACCAAAGTCAAGTATCTGCGTGAACAGGCCAAGGGCACGAAACACGTCACCTTCGACCCGAGCGGGCGCTACGTTGCTGTATCCTGCACGGACGGCATGCTCTACGTCTACTCGCTGCTCTCGGACGAGCCGGAGCTGGTGCGGAAACTGGACGGTGTTATTCGGAGGCTCGAGCCGGAGGACGAGGCCACATCGAGAGTGGTTTGGCATCCTGATGGAACGGCGTTTGCGTCGGCAGAGGCAACGAGGGACATTGCTATATTCTCTACGGCCGAATGGAAGAAAGAAAAGACGTTCTCGGGGGGGCATAATGGGAATATAACGGCGTTTAGCTGGTCTCCGAATGGGGCATTGCTTGCGAGCGCTGGGGCCGACGGGAAGATTGTTCTGTGGGAAACCAAGAATCAGCGCGTACTGCAGAGCTACAACTTTGCCAACGTCATCAGTCTTGCCTGGCATCCTTCGCATAATTCGGTGTCGTTCACGACGTCGGACGGTGAGCTTTTCATACACGATAATTTCGTCCCAAGAGAGCATCAGCCGCTCCTCCAGAAACCCCTTCAAGCCGCTCCCATTTTCCCAGGGGCTCTGACAGAGATCTCCGAGAATGTTCGACGACCATTGGCGGATAGGCCGAAGCAGTCTGTGGAGGCCAGGCCAAGGGGACGCAGCGCGGACTCGCTTGATGACATCCTCGGGTCGGATCAGGGTATGGAGGATTTCGTGGATGATGACGATGGCGCTGGTTACGCCGA
Organism: Aspergillus sp. HF37; assembly: GCA_003698115.1. Classification (NCBI taxonomy): domain Eukaryota; kingdom Fungi; phylum Ascomycota; class Eurotiomycetes; order Eurotiales; family Aspergillaceae; genus Aspergillus; species Aspergillus sp. HF37. The sequence continues at coordinate 39,075 of RAQS01000032.1, forward strand.
GGCGATACTGGGGAAACGGACGAACGAGCATTTGGATAACTTGGAAGGACACGCAGATAAGCGGTTTTTGGCTTCAAGCTGGAAGCCCAAGGTCCATCCTCCCCTTCAGCCAGGCAGTACACCCTGGAGAGGCAATAGGCGATATCTCTGTATGCTCGGCCTCGCACCGCAGAAATTTGACATGCTAACTGATTAGGCCTAAACTTGACCGGTTCCGTCTGGACTGTTGACCAGGAGACCCATAACACGGTTACGGTGGAATTTTATGACCGCGAGCTTCATCGAGACTTCCACTTCACCGACCCTTATTTATACGACCGAGCGTGTCTGAGTAAGTTGATTAACATCCTCCTGATTGCATCTTTCTGGTTGCATACTGATCCATGTAGACGAGCATGGGGCGCTGTTTTCAAACAGTCCCACAGATGGCAGCCAAGCTACGATATTTTACCGTCCCCATGAAACATGGACCACGCGAGCGGACTGGAGGACGCAGCTGCCGGAAGGAGAGTCTGTCAGAGGTAAGATAGACGACCGAGAAAAGACACTTTGCTGACCTGCAACCAGCGCTGGCGCTAAGCGATTCGTACATTGTTGCCGTGACATCAAAAGACTATGTCCGCGTATACACACTCTTTGGAACACCTTACAAGGTGTATAGACAGAAGAGCCCCGCAGTCACCTGTGCCGCTTGGCGGGACTACGTGATGACAGTGGGCAATGGACCGTTGGGGAGTGACGGGCGCACGGCAAGCATACGGTACTCGGTTGAGAATGTCAAGCGAGACGAGATATGCCAGAACGAAGATGTGGTTGCGCTTCCCGAAAGCTCTGAGTTGCGGAGCGTCTTCTTTTCTGACAGAGGGGTGAGTATCTGCTTGTATCCCATCTACCTCGCAGTTACTGATGCTGATGATCGAAGGACCCCTGCGTGTATGACTCGGAAGGCGTCCTGCTCGTGCTCCAGCACTGGCGCACCCCGGGACAAGGTCGTTGGGTGCCGCTCCTTGACACGAGGCAGCTGGAACGACTGGCGGGAGGCCGCAAGGAGGAAAACTACTGGCCCGTTGCGGTGGCTCAAGACAAATTCCACTGCATCATCCTGAAGGGAGGAGACAAGTATCCGTATTTCCCACGGCCGCTGCTCAGTGAATTTGACTTCAGGATACCCGTCTCGGACGCGCAGCTCCAAGCGTCCACTGAGGGCGAGGACGGAGCCGCTGCCCGAAATGACGGAGCCCGGTTTGAAGAATCATTTGTCCGTGAGAACCTGCTTCTGTCACTCCTCCAGGACCTCCTGGGCTCCACGAACGCAACCTCCGGCCAGCGGGCAGAGCTGGCGCGGAAAGAAGTGGAAGTGGACAAGATCCTCCTTCAGCTGCTGGCGGTTGAATGCAGGGAAGGCGAAGAAAGGGGGATGAAAGCGCTGGAGCTAGTGCAGATGATGAAAGATCGGAGCGGCAAGATGGTGGAGGCGGCGGCCAAGGTCGCGGAGCGGTACGGGCGCGGGATCCTGGAGGACAAGATCCGGGATGTGGCCGAGAAGCGGGTGATGGGCGAGGAGGACGACGAGCTGGCGGGATAGAACATTCCGAAATAGGAAATGTCAATGTCTTATCTAATCACGTTATCTAATCGGTCACGGGATTCTTAATGCCTAAGGTGTCATTCGACACCCGAGAGTTTGATTGGTTAACTTGACCTGCGTCCTTCAGACCTCGCCGTCCTGCACTTCTTTCATCTCCCAGCTTCATGCATCCACAACCCGGCACATGGCCTGATTAGGGCTCTCTTGGTCGCTAGTACGGCATCAGAAATTACCGCTATCCTATTCAATCAACAGCCATGCCGAAGCTCTTGCCATCCCACTCGTCCCCATCCACCGTCCGATGTCTACTGCATGCTCCTCCGGCAGCTGCCGCGGTTCCCGTCCCCCGTACTGGCCACAGCCACCGCCAAACGTTCGGCTCGTCACCGTCGTGCCCACTGGCACAACCAAGACATGGCATTCTGCATGACCCCTGGCTGAGCGCGTCGCCTACGCGGTTCTCGCAGTCGGGCCGCCACGGGCTGGACGGGTTCGGCAGTCCGGGCGACGAGCACAAAGCGCCCGATGAGCGGATCATAAAGCTTGGAAAGAGTGGGTGTCTATATATACATGGATCGACCCGGTAGGAATCATGCTGACTGACCTGGGACAGCACTCCGAACACTCTCGCCGCTCCTCCCGACCCTCCTGATCAACCCGCTTCCCCCGAACATCGTCTCTCCGAGCGTATCCCTAGACCTTTTTCCATCGACACATCCCCATCTCCCGACGGTTCGCGGCCGGACCCTGTATCGCGCCGCGCTGTGGACAGTCCCGGTGGCGTGGAGCAGCGTCCCGCTTGTTGGGAACGTCAAGCTGCAGATTAAGAGCGAGCGGATTGTCCGCGCTGGGATGGTCGATCCGGATAGGTCCGGCGGCGGCGGGGACGAGCGACTTGTCGTACGGTGGACAACAGAGCCGAGGAGAGATAGCCAGTCTGACGGGACTTTAGCCAGCAGCAGCGCGTCAGGCGAGGGACGTCACTCGTCCGGGGCGCAGAGCAACCACTCCTCGCTTTCAAAAGTCGGGATCAACAGAGGTCTCAGCGTGCTTCTTGGGGGCGAGGCGCCGATTTTCAAGTTGTCCAAGGAGGAGCAGTTCACGGGGCTCTTTATCTTTGCGTTTGATGAGGAGGGCCGGATCGCCACGCATACTATTGAGTATGCGGACAATGCGACTGGGTGGGATCGGACCGCCAGGTTTGTTTCGTTGACGGACTGGCTGATCGGGAAGGCGAGGGGGTCGTTGGATCCGACCCCTGGACTGGCAATGCAGGGTTATCCGGGCTTTGACCTGCAGAGGTCGCACGGGCGTGCTTCTCGTCGGCAATAATGCTCATCACCAATAGCCCAGTGCAAGGGACATTCTGGCTGCGATGTCTTGGTCTTAAGGCGGAGTCATTCGGCGCAGTGGACGGACGGTCTTGGGGACTTCAAAGAGCAGGAAAAGCATTCCTGGCCGCGCCTGATTCTCATTTCATACTGTTGATATTCTCCATTCAGCCGCTATAGATGTATTTATACCCATAGGATGGAACCAAGACTGATTCTCTACAAGAACGTCCAATCGATACCACCACCGCCCAGCAGTAGTTAAACTGTACGCATAACCTGTACGCCATCGACCAAATCCAGATATCCCGTAACTACACAGGAGCCGGCTCCTTCAACGCCAAAAACACGCCAGCACAAACCCCAAGCATAGCCAGTCCGCCCGACCAATACGCAACCTCGCGCCCCGCCCACCAAAACAACGAACAAAACAGAACCGGACCGACAGCGCGCCCAACCTGGCCACAACTCCTCAACCGTCCCAGAACAGCCCCGCGCTCGCCCTCCGCCGCCTCCAAGCTCCCCAGACTATTCAGCCCGGTAACCACGGTCGCGCTGGTGACGGCCAGCAGAGCGCCGGCGGCGTACAGCCCGGGAATAGACTCGACGCGGGCGAGGAGGAAGAAGGAGATGGTGCAGGCTACGACGCCAGCGCGGACGATGAGGAGCGGGGATAAGCGGCGGACGAAGGTTGCCTGGAGGAGGGAGGCGATGAGGCCCATTAGGGAGAGGAGACGGCCGTTTAGGGCCGCGGGGCTGGAAGTGCTGCCGGAGTCTGCGTAGAGAGTTGCTGTTAGGAAGGGGAGGGAGAATTCCAGGCCGGAGAAGGGGAGGAGGAAGAGGAGGTGGATTGCGTTGAGGAGGGCCGGGCGGTTGGTCTGTTTTCGCGGTGTCGCCGTTGCAGTAGAGCGCGCTGACGGTTTCTCCCCTGGCTTATCATCATCCCCAGACTTGGAATGTTTGAGGGCAGTAAGCCGCGGATGCGTCTCCGGCAGCCGGAGATACAGATACGCAGACTCGACGAGAATAAGCAGCAGCGAAAAGCCAGCGGCCGTGGCAAACGGATTGGCCGCAACGGTGGTGACGCTGGCGAGGGCGGCGCCCAGGGCCGGTCCACAGGTGAAGGCGACACTGAAACAGGCGCCGACGAGCGCCATGGTCGCGCCGCGCTGGCTTTCATCGCTAATATCCGCCGCAATAGCATTGGCCAGCTGGACGTTGCCCTCGCTCAGGCCGCCGACGACGCGGCTCGCCAAGAACGTGCGGAAGTCCGTTGCGGCAACCCAGAGGGCGACGCTGAGGGCGTTCCCGGCCATTGAAGCAAGCAGCGTTGCCCTTCGGCCGTGTTTATCAGAGAGGTGGCCGATGAAAGGGGCGGCGAGGGCTTGGAGGAAGGAGAAGAGCGAGCCCAGGGCGCCGCCGAGGAGGACAATGTCATAGCGGGAGTCGATGGGTTTGGCAAAGGCGTTTTTGTAAGCGTTTAGGTAGTGGGAGATGCGGTTTAGGAGAGAGGCTGGAGAGGGGTCTTGGTTTCGGTAGAAGGTCAGGAGCGAGGGGAAGAGAGGGAGAATGAAGGTGAAAGATATCTGCAGATGGTCCGTTAGATGGTTCGATGGGAGGGAGAGGTCAGAAGTACCAAATCCAGGAGAAGCGAGGTCATCAAGACCTTCAGAATGGTTCTCCGCTGGTCATCTGGTAGGGCCATGTTGTGGAAGTGGTTTGTTTGTTTGTTGATGGTGATGGTGATGGTGATGGTGATGATGATGACAGACAAACAGATGGGAGGCATCAGATAAGATTAGATTAGATAAGAAGTCTGCAGCCCTAAACCCTGTTGCCTACTCGGGTTATGCACTGTCCTCTCGATGCAGACTCGCAAACACACACGTAACAACTTTGCTGGCAGCATATCGCCGCGTTCTCCGTATCCGTCTGAGCCCGTGAAATGTACAGGGTCTGCTGTGGGCCTCGGTGACATCTCCGAGAAAATGGCCCGCGCCCAGCGATACCTGGAACTATCGCCGACGAGCTACGTACACGCCTGCAGTTGCAAGATCGTCATTCCCGTTGCCCCTCTATGACTCGGGGATAATGCCGCTCGGTCTATCTACTCGAGGGCAAGCCGCTATATATACCCTTGGAGGACCTGACCCCGTGTTGCCCCTAAGCAGTGACATCGGCCGCAATGGAAGTGCTCCAGCAAAAGCCCTTTTTTAGTGTAACGGTATTACTGCGCAACACTTAGTAGAGATCAGTCTAGTATACATCACCGTTAACTCCGAGTAGCCACCTCCATAAATGGAAACCAAGCCCGAACCGAACAAACGCGATGATCCTTTGCCACTACTCTCCTCTGTCCTACTCGCCAACACAACAAAGCATTGAAGCATGATAGTAGCCGTGGCAAAACTCGTCGACGAGCTGGGACTCGTCACCCTGTGGCGGTCCTCGCTGGACGTGAAGCTTCTCTGCGCACAGCGATTTGTGCGCATGTTCGCGTACGGCGGCTCGACGCTGATCCTGGCAGCGTATCTGTCCGCGCTGGACACTTCCGACGATCGAATCGGCCTCTTCATGACTCTCACGCTGGTCGGGGATGTCGCCATCAGCTTCTTTCTCACGCTCTTCGCCGACGCGATGGGCCGCAAGGCGGTGCTGTCGTTCGGTTCGGTCTTGATGGCCGCCAGCGGGGTCGTTTTCGCGCTGTTCGAGAACTATTGGATTCTTCTGGCAGCGGCGGTTTTTGGCGTTATTAGTCCCAGGTATGCTAGGTGAGTGGATACTGGCAAACTTCGATGCTAATGCCGCGCAGTGGAAACGAAATCGGGCCTTTTCGTGCGATAGAAGAATCCACGCTCGCCCATCTCACGCCGCTCGAGCTGCTGAGCGATGTGTTCGCCTGGTACTCGCTCATCGGGACGGCGGGCACGGCCTTGGGTCTGCTGGTTTGCGGGTGGATCATCGATGCCCTGCAGTCCATTCACGGATGGAAGTTTACCCCTGCGTGTCGCGTGGTTTTCATTACCTACGCTTGTGTCGGTGTCATCAAACTAGCCCTGACACTGGGCCTGAGCCGGGGAGTTGAGGCCGAAAAGGAAGACCAGCAGGAGCAGCAGGACGAGACCCGAGGGTTACTAGAAGATCAGGGTGCGTTAGAGAGAGGCCCCGAGCAGTCTCCGAAGAAGAAGACCCTGCTGGCGACGCTCGACAGGCACATTTTGTCTCTGGTTATCCGGCTGTTCATCCTATTTGGATTGGATTCGTTCGCGTCCGGGCTGGCATCGCTGTAAGTTAGACCCATATACGCATGCCGGTCGCTGACCATCTAGATCCTGGATGACATACTTCTTCCGGGGCAAGTTCAGCCTGCCCGAGGGCCAGCTAGGCAGCATATTCTTCGTTTCCAGTATTATCGCCGCGGCCTCGATGCTGGTCGCGTCGTCTATTGCCAAACGCATCGGCAACGTGAAAGTGAGGTGATCATATACGAACTTAAGAGGGAGTTCTGACACTAGACAGACCATGGTTTTTACTCATCTCCCGTCCGCCGTCTGCCTATCTCTCATCCCCGTTCCGTCCAGTCTACCTCTCGCGCTAACGTTCCTCATCCTGCGCGCTTGCTCGCAAAGCATGGACGTAGCTCCGCGTGCGGCGTTCCTGGCCGCAGCCCTGCCGTCAGACAAACGCACCGCCATCATGGGCGCTGTCAACGTGGTCAAAACTACTACCCAGAGCCTGGGCCCTCTCCTGACAGGCGTGCTGGCACGTATCGACTACTTTGGGCTTTCCTTCATTGTTGCAGGGTGCTTGAAGGTGGTGTATGATTTGGGCATGTTGATTAGCTTTGCGGGCAAGGACAGGCAGCGAGTGCAAGAGGAAGACACGACCGAGTAAGTTGGAGGTAAATATTTATCCCTTGTCACGATCCGGGATCCAAGGCCGTTCGCTTACATATTTGTATATAGCTGAATCGATATAAAGTCCGCCAGGCAGGTAGATGACCTGCGCCAGTGAAAATATGTAGAAATATCGATACTAGAGATTTGTTCGCTACATTATTCTGCATTGCCCTTATCGTCCTTTGCGGTCCTCATAACTTGAAGGTCTTCTTGTTCATTTAGAAATTAGACATAAGCTTCATCCTAAAGCCAAGTACTTTCGGAAACTCGCTGAAATTCTTCGACGAGTGTTCACGTAACGAGTCACGAAAGCTTTCGTCGAAATTCGTCTCCTCAAGTGCATCCATGGCAAGGCCTGCCTGGAAGAATGGTGTGAAGAGCTGGTTTAAAGGTCGATGGAATAGATACTAACCCGTGTTATTTATTTTGGAATTCCGAACGGTTTAATGCATTTTCGATTTACCTACCGGCGGCTGGTCTTCGTCCTTGAAAACGAACTGCCTCGCTGGAGGGACATTCAAGTATTTGGTCATCACAATAGAGCGGTCGATTATCCTCTGGCCAGTTTCTGGATCGTCACGGGCTACTATCTGCCGAGCCGCTCCAGATGTGAAGAACAGCGGATGAAGTAGAGTAGCGACAAAGCTAAGACGTAGCTGTTAGTCTACTCAAATATTCAGATGAAGAGGGAAAAGCTCACCAGCCATTCGGTTTGAGTAGCTGTTTCAAAGAACTCGCCAACGGTCCCAGATCTTGAATGTCCATGAGAGCCATGTTCATGGTAATGACATCAAAACCGCCATCCTATGCAAGAGATACGTTAGGAGGGACAAGAAGACCCTTCGCGCCAACGAAGGCCTGAACTGACCACCAGATCAATGTCGATCGCCATGAAGGTATCCCACGACGATTGACTCGTGACATCGAGGCAGTGGTAGGATATCTTATTCCCATATAAGAAACCGTCTGCTCGCGCCTTTGCACGGTCTAGCATCGAAAGAGAACCGTCCGTAGCAATCACCGAATTGACTCCATGGGCTAACCAGCGAGCCACCAGACCGTTACCAGTTGCAAGGTCTAACGCACGGTGTCCTCCTGATCTCTCAATCAGCTTTTCCAAAATGGGGAGTTCCAGGAAGCGGAAATAGTCATTTCCCTCATTCCCCATTCCTTCATCCCAGTAACGAGCAGAATTCTCCCACGGAGCCAATGGCGACTCGGAACTCTTCGAAGCCATGTCAGACGACGAAATCAGGTCGTCAGGAAGGAAAAAAGTGAAGACTCGGGGCCTGCAGTCACGGAATCAGCACCGGCAGAGCCTTGGACAGGCAGTGGGAGCTTGCTTGATCGTAAGAAGGAAGCTCAGGGGAGGCGGAGAGGAGGGGGGCTCTTATCGGATCCTTCAAGGTAGTGGGTGCGACATAGACTCCTGGTCGACGGTTCTCCTTCTGTAAAATGACAGCATACACACCCCAAATACGCTCTCCGAACATTCTTGGGGATGGTGTCAGGGATGTTATCGAGCATACGCAATACTTAGTATCTAGTATCACGTATCCCATAATCTTTCGGCGTGGTCAGGCCGAACGTGCCACTGATACAAAAACGCAGCGGTTCCTAACAACGATCAAAGAACATCCCCATCATCAACATCCATCAATCCACTGTCTCCGAAGATGGTAAAACATCTCCGGATCCCCGATATGCTGTCCTCTGCCTAGGTTCATACATCTCCAGTCACGGAGACTTCGCCGAGTAGAGTATGCTGTCTCTAGTGTCGGGCACACGTCCGAGGCATTTCCAATTGGCACTGTATACGGGTTGCGGGTCTTAAACTGTCAACAAGTACTCCATCTGTCTGTTCAGATAATCAGTTTATTCAGTCAGACTATCTGCCGTCAGCCCTGACTGCACCCAGCCTTTGCCAGTCGATCCCCCATCCACCGAAGAAAAGTGCGTGTAAATGGTGTAGACAGTGACAAGGACACATGAGAATATAGGGAGATTAAAAGCAATATGCACGCTGAGTAAATGGACCATATACAACACGAACTTTTGAATCATCCAAGATCGCCGCTGATGCAGACGGACGAGGCGCCATCCGCACTCCGCAACGTCTCGGTAGTAGGCACGTCAAACATCGCATTCGTGAGCCATAACGCCACGATCAATAGAGACGGCGGAGACCAACGGTCAGAGGCAGAAGGTAAGCGAGTCAAGGCGTTCCGGCGCATGTCGCAAATAATTGAAGGATATCCGCGGCGGAGAGTATTTCCGAATCAGCAGCGACCTGAAGCAACACTCAGAATTCAGTAAGTCAATTACTGGGCTCCTGCTGCTGCCGGTCCGCCGTTGGATCCGCCTCGGCCGCGCCCGCGTCCTCGCCCGCGTCCTCTAAAGTCGCCACGTCCGCGGCCTCTGAATTCACGGCGTCCACGCCCACGACCTCCGCCGCGGCCTCGTACACTGGGCTGCCTCTGGGGCTGTGCCGTTTGGTCGGATCCGTTGCCCTCACTGGGCACAGGAGCACTCTCCGCAGGAGCCCCCGAGGTCTGTACAGCAGTCGGGTTATCCTTCAGGCCCGTATCGACAGTCGTGGTCGTTGCCTGCAGCCCCGTGTCGGTCTCCGCTGGGTTGCGAGGCACCTCCACCCAGCTGTCATGTCCGGAGGACGAAAGGGAGCCGGGCACATTAGAATCCCAGGTCGACTCCGCGACCGGGTTGGCCGCATTAAACACCATAGTCTGTGCCGGCGGCGGTTTCTGCTCTGGCTGGGACACAACGGGTGTGGGCTCATTAGCAGCAGCGGAATCAGCTCCCAGTTGAGTATCTTGGAGCTCAGTGTAAGCTGCATTGGCTAGAGTAGGGTCCGAAGCGGGCGCGGCTTGTGCGGGAGCCTCATCGGTCTTGGTATACTCTTCGGCCGCCTGCTTCACTTTGCCATCTAGATAGCGTTAGTAAACGTATGAATTGACAGATAACAAGCTCCTCACAAGTGAATTCAAGCGGGCCGCCCTCGACGCTGGGAACCTTCTCGTCTGAACCATCAATGAGCTTGGACATAGAAGCCACAGCCTCCTGGGAACCGCCGTAGACCTGGAAGAGAACGCCCTCGAAGGCACGGCTTTCACCGGAGGCCTCATCGCCAGACTGTCTCATAACCGCGGCGGTGCAGAGGAACCTGCTCAGCGCAAGCAGCCGGTCACTGAACTCCTTCTGGCTGGTCTTGGTAGCCTCAGCGACAGTCTTTTCCCGGAACGCGTCCAATTCCTCCTGGTGCGCCTTCTCCATCGCGGACTTCTGGCTGGCCAATCGGTCCTCGTAGTGCGCAGCGAACTCCTTGAAGTGGGCAATCTGCTCCTCGATTTGGGCGACATTGGCCTGCAGGGTGGGCTTCTTTAGCGCCTGGGTTTTCTGGTCGGTGTTGATCTTCTTGTCGGCCACGAGCTCGTCCAGTGACTTTCCAGGGTTCTCGGCCAGGATGGCATCGACTTTGGCGGTGGAGTTCTGTGGGCAGGAGGTGCGTGTTAGCCTGAAGGGGAAGCTCGGAGAAAGCTTGGGAAACGGTGACTGACTAGCTTCTTGACGGCGTTGCGCAAGTTCCTGTTGACAGCGCGGTATTAGCTCCGTAGGTAACACAACCAGTCCGTCTCAAACACCCGAGTGGCTGAAATGACAACTTTCGCGTTCCGGGCGCAGGCATACCTCTGGAGCTCCCTGAAGTACGGGTTGTCGATGTTGTCGGTGGAGGAATCGGTGGACGGGCGGCGGGCAGCAGGATCGGGTTTCGACGCATTGGAAGCATTGGGGGAGACATTCTCCTTGTTGTCGGACGACGGCTTGGAGCTTTTGGCGACAGCAGCAGCAGCCATGGTGGAGGGGTGTTGGGCGACAGCTGGGGGTAGCTTTAAGGCAGGGAGAAACAAGAGAAGACGAGTTAAAAGAACAAGGTGCCTCGAGAGAAGGACGACGAGAAGAGATTGGGGAGAGGAGGGAAGCTGAAGGGGGATGGAGGAAGCTGGAAGAGAGGAAGGAGAAGAGAAGAGAAGAAGAGAAGATAAGAGAAGCTGCGGTGGACAGCTAGACAGAGCGAATCCCAACCAGTGCTCGATTCCCCTGCAGCTGCCCGACTCTCTCCCCCTTTACACTCAGCATTTATTACTCTCTTATATTAAACACAGCGGCTACAGCTATAAACAATGCATTCATTCTCTCGCATATGGGTATCCAGACTCTAAACGCCGTCCTCCGTCCCAGTCTTGCGCAATACTCCGTCCCTGAGCCAGTACAATAGCCACCGCACCAGGCCAACAGATCAGCCCTTGAACTTTCGCAGTGTTCTCTGCTCAAGCCAGCAGTCAGCCGTCATCCCGTAGACCGAGGTGTCGAGTCCAGTTGCTAGCAACCTGGTCCAGAGACCACATACCTCGGTGACCTTGCGGACTGTATTCGAAGAGATATTCCTCTCGCCGGCCTTGCGCGAGCGTATCGACGATTCCCGCATCAATCTGGCAATCGTATCAGCATTATCGCCTGTGTACCTCGCCGTCGGAGTGGACGGAAGCTATGGATGGTGGCGGTGGAACGGGGCGGCGAGGTCGAAACACGGCCAGGCAGAACTCACTCCTGCATGAAAAGCATATAGTCGAGGAAGATCTGCCATAGTAAAGTATCGGGTTAGATATATCGCTGAATGTAGCTGCCGGAGCTTACCTGGATGTCGGCATTCTTGCTGACGGCGCGCCGCGAGTGAGCCTTGACAATGCGCTTGACTGTCGCGCGCGGATAGAGCTTCTGGGCCACTGCCATGGTAGGGAGCAGTGGAAACTCTGGCAGTCGGAGTCAGGGAATCAGGTAGCTGGAGGAGAGGAGAGGAACAATTGTTGATCGCGGCTGATAAGCGTTTGTTTACATCCGCTGTGGAGTTGCGTTACCGTACAATACAGAAATACACACACATACTGCGGAGTACAACGTCGGATATCGTGAGGAAGAATAGCTCTATTTTACAGTCTAATGTCGTATATAGGTCAATCACCTCCGGCAGACTGCTCTCCACGCATACACCGCTGCCGTCCCCCCCAGAATGGCCCTCCACGCCAGAAAGATGTAGATGGCCAGTCGCACCCGCTCATAGTACCCCTTGAGCATGATACCCACTGCATACGAGCTCCCTCCAGCGTCTTTATCCGAGGGCCTGCGATATCGACCTGCCCCAAGCCCCCCAATTCCGACATGGTTGTCATCGTGGCTCTCCGGCGTCTCGGGAACAGGTACCGCAGCTGTCTGTCCATCCAATGCCGTACGGCTTAGTTTGACCCCGGACGTAGCCTTGACCATATTACGTTTCCTCAAACGATAGGTCAAAATGCTCACGATCAGTCGCAAGTCCGGCGCTGTAAACGTGGGATACTTCCACAGGAGAAGCGCCGTGTGCGGAGGGAGCATATCGAGCAGATCAGCCAGGATTCCCAGGGTTAGGCCCCAGAGGTGGAGAGGACGGTGGGAGTCATCTTTTCTGTCCCAGAGGCATGCATTCCACCGCCGGAGCAGCGATTGAGAGTGCTGTTCTTCTCTGGCGTCGGGAAAGAATCCAGGCACGGAATTGCCGCTTAAACTCTCCGTCGGCATCAGGCGAATCGCAGAAAACTGCATGTAGCCAACGATGGACCGACACGCGAGACGAGCCAGATATCCGGCTCGCTTAACGTACCGCTCGCTCAAGTCCACGTACTCGGCTGTGCGAGACGACGGCGATAACAGAGACCTAAGTGGCACCCAATGCGTCGAAGCCACCTCCGTCGGCTGCAGTCTGAGGCTCGGCGAGTCGCTGCGCGTCCAGAGGAAGACGAACGGACAAAGAACCATCAACCTGGCCCATCAGCATCGCGGACACAAACATCAGAAGGAACCCTACGGCACAGCCCCCCAGCTTGTCGTAACCACTCGTTCCGGCAAGTTGCCCACAGAAATACAGTCCTCTGTCGCCAGATCAAGCCCAATCTCTTCCGAGGTCTCTCTGACTGCCGCTGCTCGGTCGTCTGGGTCCTCGGGATCCCGCTTTCCTCCCGGCAGCGCAACATGCCCGGTCCAACGGTCTCCCGTCCTTGTGGCCCGCTTGATGAATAGAACCTCCGGCTCGCCGTGTTGAACCCATTCCTGGGCAAAGAAGGTATTCAGCTTTTCTCCGGAGTGCGCATGGCTCGAGGATGGAGAGGGAGACGTTGGCCAGTTATCATACGTCGGCCGCACTCGCAGGATCAGGGCCACGGAGGCTCGTTTCTTGCACGACGGGGGGTTCGGGACATGGGGATACGGTTGGTGGTGGAGGTCTACCAGGACATGGTGGAGGGACTTGGGTAGCGAAACCGAGCCCTGCAGGAATGGATTTAGCAGCTCATTCATAGGATTGGGTGTTGGATATCGGGAGTATAAGAATAACCAAATACAGCACAGGATGGAATAGAGTACTCTGTAGAGACGAGCAGAGGAACTGATCGGTGCCGGGCTGTATTGTATGTATGTATGGTATTGTAATCGGAACAGATAGCGGACCAGCGTTATTCCGTGCAGATGGTGTCACATGACAGACAGTCTCTGATTGGTGGATTTGATGCACGTGCATGACGTCGCTCTCCGGCTGCAGACCAGACCGACGCTTGTCTCTCCCACCAAGCCGTGCTTCGAGTCGTGCTTTCCAGTCCTCAACATGCGCTTCGGCAAAACCCTGCGAACCACCGTCTACCCCCCGTGGAAAGGGAAGTACATCGACTACCACAAGCTGAAAATCCTCTTGAGAGAGCACGATGCGACCGGCGACGCCAGCGATTCCGAGGACTCGGAGTGGACAGAGCAGGACGAGGAGGCGTATGTCCAGGAATTGATCAACGTGCAGCTGGACAAGGTGAACTCCTTCCAGGTCGAAACCTCGCAGCAGCTCCGGGAGCGCACCTCTGCGTGTGAAACCAAACTGCAGCCCTTGGCGCCGAACGCGGAGCAGGAGGATCCCGGGTCCGGCGAGGACGAGAGGAAGGCCATTGCGTCTGATGCGCTGCAGGAGCTGGATGGGATCACGAAGGAGGTCAGTGAGTTGGAGAAGTACAGCCGCATCAACTTCACCGGCTTCCTCAAGGCCGCCAAGAAGCATGACCGCAAGCGTGGCGCGCGGTACCGCGTGAGGCCGCTGCTCCAGGTGCGCCTCTCGCAGCTGCCGTTCAACACGGAGGACTACTCGCCACTGGTCCGCAGGCTGTCGGTGATGTATTCGTTTGTTCGGGAGGTTCTCAGCCACGGCATTGTGGAACCCAGAGAGTCGGCAGAGCCTCGCTTCGGCCATGATACGTACTCGTCCTACAGATTCTGGGTCCATGCAGATAACGTCCTTGAGGTCAAGACATACATCCTTCGACGACTGCCCGTCCTCATTTACAACCCAGGGACCTCGAAAGATCTGGAGTCGCTGCCGGACGATCCCTCTATCACCTCGCTGTACTTCGACAACCCCCAGTTCGACCTCTACACGCAGAAAGTTGCCAAGGCTCCGGAGGCCGAATCTCTAAGACTGCGGTGGACCGGTCTGCTGAAGGACTCACCAGCGATTTTCCTCGAGAAGAAGTTGGTGACAGACGATGACCGAAGCGGAGAGGTGCGGGTGCAGCTGAAACAAAAGCATATTAAGGAGTTCATCGACGGACAGTACCGGATGGATAAGACGGTCCACAAATTGGAGGACATGGGCAATGGCGAGTCGGAGCAGGCGGAGTCGCTGAAGAAGGACGTCAGCGAACTGCAGTCGTTTATTAACGAGCACAACTTGCAGCCTATGCTCCGGGCCAACTACACGCGCACGGCGTTCCAGATCCCCGGTGACGACCGGGTTCGGATCTCGCTTGACACCAATCTCGCGCTGATCAGGGAGGACTCGCTGGATCAGGAGCGTCCCTGCCGCGATCCGAGTCAGTGGCACCGAACCGAACTGGACGAGGGCGACATGGAGTATCCGTTTGACAGCATCAAGACAGGAGAGATCTCCCGCTTTCCCTACGCTTTGCTTGAGATAAAGCTGAGAGGACGGGGCCATAACACAGAATGGGTCAATGATCTGATGGTCTCTCATTTGGTCAAGGAAGCTCCACGATTCTCCAAGTTCGTCCATGGTATCGCTGAGCTTTTTGAAGACCATGTCAACAGTTTTCCTTTCTGGCTGGGCGAGCTGGAGAGCGACATTCGGCGGGATCCTGAGGCCGCATTCCAGGAGGAGCAGGACAGACTTGCAAAACGGGCCGAGGACGATATGGTAACCGGAAGCTTTTGGGGAGGCAAACTGAGCCCGGCCACCAAACCACTGCTGGGATCGCCGGCGGCCAGACTCTCCGATACGGGCACTTCACTGCTGTCCAAGAGATTTTCACAGGTGGCCGAGCCGTCTCCTGTACAGCTATCTGAGGAGCCGTCTGGGAAACCACCTCAACCACCTAAGAAGGCGGAGCCTGAACCGCCAACCGCGCCAAAGGAACGACCAGCACCGTCATCCAAGCTAGCCACCCTTTTCCCCATATCACGGCAACGCCATACGCACCAGGGAAGCGTCAGTCTTCCGCCCGGCGTGCGCGACCCAGGCACATGGATCAAAGACTCGGGCCCGGTCAAGGTGGAGAGCAAGGTGTGGCTGGCCAACCAGCGGACGTTCATCAAGTGGCTACATATCAGCATTCTTCTGTCGACCCTGTCACTGGGCCTGTACAACGCGGCCGGCAAGGAGAACAACGTGGCGCGCGCGCTGGCCTTTGTGTACACGGTCTTTGCACTCTTCGCCGCGGCGTGGGGTTATTACATGTATGAGTCGCGGCTGAGGCTCATCCGCCAGCGGAGCGGGCGTGACCTGGACAATATGATCGGGCCGATCTTTGTGTGCGTTGGGCTTGCTGTGGCGTTGGTGTTGAACTTTGCATTCAAGGTATGTCCGAACCTGCGTGGCTTCCTAGTAACCCGCTAACATTTGTAGTATTCTGCCGCTCGCGAGAAGGCCGCTGACAATGACGCTGCACGGAACATGGTTCCTTCGAACTCGCCGACGGCATTTGCACCGGGTGACAGTTTGAGGCTGGTTAACCAGGCCGGGAGGTAGATTTGGGCAGGTATCCAAGGCGTTGGTGATGTACAAAAATGTTCTTTTCTTGAGCGTCCTAATGTTTATGCATGGTGTATCATTTCGCCTATCGAGAATTCGTATACGTATAATGAATAGGTTACAGTGAAGCGTCCATGAACAATCAACGGTCATATCCACCAAATACCCATACCAGGACTTCAATCCCAATCCCCAAGCAACGGTACCCTCTCCGCCGCATGCTGATACAAAACCCCATTATCCTTACGTCGCAGCCCTGGCGTATCCCCAGGCCTAGTCCTGGGCACTAGATACTGCAAATCAGCACCAGCACCCACCATCAACCAGCCAACCAGCCAACCAGCCAGTTAGCCAGCCACCCAACCAAATAGATAGATAAATACCGTAAAACCCCACAAAACAGCCACAAATACGCGGTCCCCGAGAACGCCACAACCCACTCCAACACGCCGGCCGCGAGGTAATGCGCCGAGCCGGGGATGGTCAGGGAGACGGAAGCGACGGCGAGGGCAAGTTCGAGGAGTACGAGGGCTGTTGAGAGGAAGGGGCTACATGCAACCATATATCAGCTGTCTGCGCAGGCAGACAGGCAGACAGGCAAGCAGGCAGGCAGGGTAGACGTACGACACCCTAGTAACCCTCAGACCCGAAGTCCGCCCGCAATGTCTCAGATACAAAACAACGGCGACAACCTCATCCGCGAACACGACTGCGGTGCCCGCCGCCTGGAGGGCGAGGGCGGTCAAGTAGACGCGGAGGATGAGCTCGTGGGCATGGGGGAAGCGGAAGGTGTCGAGGAGGCCGAAGAGGACGATGGAGACGGCTGCGGTGGACGCGGCGAGGAGGGAGAGGAGGGAGATGCACTTGAGGGTTTTTGTTTCGGGGATTGATTCGTCGTCGTAGGCTGTACTAGTATCGTCGGGGGCGGCGGAGAGATCGCTAGGGTCTGCTATGCTAGGTGCAGCCCTGCCTGCCTCGGGGTTTGTATTGATAGGGCAGTCAAACTCTCTCTGCAGAACGACTCCAGACTCATAGCGCAGGACATGCACGGCGGCGATGGTAAGCACGAAACAGAGGGCCGTGATGGACGCGCCGACGAGGAAGAACGACTTGAGCTCGAAGGCGGCGATTTCGGATATGAACCTGCGACATTTTCAGTTATGGATATAGGGACAGTAACAGGGTCTAGCAACGCAGCTAACGCGACGTCTGGGTTCCTCTGGCCCGGATACCGGGGCATGCCGCGGGCAATCCATGTCAGAAGGAGGCCGGCCAGGGTCATGAACCAGACAGAGCCGGCGAGAGACGGAATCAGGAGCAGACGAGGGGCCGGGATGCTGAGGATGGCGGCGCGAAGGGGCGTCCAGAGGAGATCAGGGACATAGGCCATGACATGGTGGATTGAGACAGTGTCGGTATGGCTGCATCAACAGTTATATCAGAGGATACTGTCTGCATGATGTCACGGTGGCCAGTGGATTATGGCAAAAGATTCATTCTTATCGAACTGTCAAAGAAACACATACCAGGGCACATACTCCTAGCCCTAGACGGACGAACAAACGGCAACATCGACTTAATTCAGGACACGAACACAACACAACCCACCAACGCCCATACGATGCTGCTGCAACGGAAGCAAGAGAATAAGCAAAAGACCACCGCCATGTATCAACCCGCAAGTACCACCGGCTGGCCGTCGAAGATAGCACAAATAACTCGAAATCAAAGAAATAACGGCCGTCGGAGCCAAACCAGTCATAATGTATGTAGCAGAAAGCAAGGACACGTCATCAGGTCATCCAACTCATTGTCAGTCACAATAAACCGTTGTATCGTGTGCATGGCGGCCGAGACAGAGTCCTCCACCCCATGCACGATTATCAATCATCTCTATTGTGACGCCTGGTGCAGCTCAAAGTCGGGAACGTAGTCAAACCAATCCGTCTCCGGGTTATAGCGATACGCCTTGAACTCAACCCCGTATGGCTTCGGCTCCAGCATGTACAGAATACCCAGCGGCACATCCAAGTCAGCGACCTCCTCGCGCTTCAGGCCGCGGAAGTACGCCAGCAGCACCCGGGCCACAGACCGATGGCTCACCAGAAGCACATGGTCCGTCATCCGCTCGACTTCAACAATCACAGTGCGCAGCCGGTTGATAACATCAAGGTATCCCTCGCCACCAGGCCCCGGGTAGCGGTAGTACAGCTTGTTCCTCCTCCGATGCGCATACTCTTCTGGGTACTTGCTGCGGATTTCGTCGTAGGTCATGCCTTCCATCCGTCCCGCATGGAGCTCATCCAGCATCTTCATTTGCTTCACATCAAACTCATCCTCGTTGAAGTGCTCCACCGTCTGCACCGAGCGCTGCATCATCGACGACCACACACAGAAGTTGCGCGGCCGGTCCTGGGGGACGTACGACGGGTTCGGAGGCGTGGTGTCGCCGGGGCGCGGGGGGAAATGCCTCAGCATGTTCTTCTGTCTCTGGTACGACTCCCAGTCGCGCCGCTGCTTATCGATAAAGCGAGAGAGTGCCTTGGCGTAGCGGGTGCCGTTCTCGCTCAGTTTGGAGTCTCCGCCAATGCGGCCCCGCTGGTCATCTTTGCTCTCGCCATGCCTAGTGATCCAGATCTGACGCGGCGACAGGTTGAAGTTCAAAAGGTAGTAGACGACCTGCGAAGAGAGGAAGCCATTGGTCTGGTGGGAGACAACCTTGCGACCGACGTCGATCATCTGGATGTAGGCCATGTCGTGCCGCTCCTCATATTCGCCGAGAGGGACGTAGGACTTCTCATACAGGGCCACGCGCTTCTTGAAATCCTCCAGGGCCTGTCCTGGATCCTTGTCTTTATAGTCCGGCCCGGACAGCTTCAGGCGCATATTAGCTTCCAGCAATTCCCGGTCCACGCAGCTGCTTTCGAGAAACAGGATCCCCAGCTCCGGGCCCGCACGTTTGCGGACGTGGTCCACGATAGCCTTCCGGCGCTCCATCGTGCTATTGGTGGCATCTAGGATACCCACACTGCCACCCTGGTCGAGGATGTATTCGAGGAGTTCATCCAGAGAATCCAGCGCCACCTGCTCTCTCATCTTCACAGCTTGCTGGTTCTGCGGATCAAAGAAGTTTGCCGACTGGTCCATAGACTGGTCCTGAGGGGACTGGGAATCCTCCCCAGCGCCTTTGTCTTCGGAAGCCTCGCGGTTGCCCGAGTCGGTGGACGGCTGGACAGTGCTTTCACTCTCCACCGCGGACGAATCCCGCTCCTCTCCATTGACGAGAATCTTGGCTGGGACGGCAGCGGGCGGAAGACTGGGTTGTTCCTCGGGTGAGCTCATCGTACCGACACTGGCGCTCAGCCGCCTCACGGAATCCACCAGGTCATTATGGGCGGCGTCGGGGCATCCGTCAGTCCCAGAGGCAACGGGACGCGGGGAGGGCGACTTTCCGGCGGCGACGCGACGACGCTCTCCAACGTTGAAGATCTGGGTGTCGTGCTGCAGCCAGTTCAGGTAACGCGCCAGTTTCTTGGTCACATAGCTCTTTCCCCGGGCGGGGAGGCCGACCATGACGATAACAAGCTTAGAGCCGACATCACTCTGGGAGATGTGGCCGTCGGGGGAGACTTTGGACTTGGTCAGACCGGGAATATCGAGGGTGGTAGCACGGAGGCGGCCGGGGGTGGGAGGCTGGGAACGGGCGCCACTGCAACACGAGCCATTAGGATTAGCCAAGGAGTCACTAGAAGAAAGGAGAACCCGGCCACGATAGGCTGGACGATCAGACTGGTAATCTAGACATCGGACAGAGACCGGGGGACGAGGGACGAGGGACGAGGGACATACATCTGTGGGGACGGGGGCGCGGTAGAAATCGGAGTATCCGTCAGCGCACAGCCGACGCCATCCTTGGAGCCCTGCGGTGGCCGGTGGAAATCGGAATTAAGGTCGCTCCCTAGCGCTCGGCCGACCACGGTCTTCTGGGGAGGCCGAGCAGGGTCTCTGGCCGAGTTGTTGCTGTTCCCGTTGGGGTCGACGCCGTTCGGCATGCGGTGCTCGGCGGCGTTGGCAGTCATGATGGCGGACCGAGCAGTGTCAGAGTGCTGGCCCATCCCGCCAGGGACGCGACAGAACGATACAGCAAAGTGTGGCAGTTGTTGTGTGTAGATGAAGGGGTTCGAGTCGAGGGAGAGAGGGAGACTGAAGGGGGAAGAGGAAGAGAAGAAGCGGCGAGGATGAGTCAAGCCTTTCAAATGCGGCAACAAAACGTCACTGCGGGCAAAGGTCTGCCTCTACAGGGACCATGGATATTCATGGGTGTGCCGCGGGCTGTCCGGTTTCTTATTTCTGGCCCTGAGTGGGTTTGGTGGGCTCAAAACCCTACTTCTTTGTTGTTTCTGTGGAGCTGACTCTTTGATACCGTTGCAAGCCAGTCTATCTATATGGTGGCTACTCTACAAAGACCATTCGAATGACTCCTGCGCTGTCTGACTTCAGCTGAACTGAGCCTCGAGTCTTAGGGCTCGGCATCCCGTACTGCCCTTGGTGTGTTCCATATATAGTCCGATTCAGCCTCGAATAGCCGTCTGGTGCGACAGCTGGCGTATCGGTCCTCCTGCTGCCGACTCGTCAATGTGCAGCCGCAGCCGCTGCGGCTGCAAAGAGACAATGGTTACCCATATGGCGCACAGAATATGCAGGGCGGCTGTATCAGCGGATTTGCCCAGCCATGGATAGCATACCCAAAAATAGCCCCGTTGTTCCAGTCTGGACTCTCGTGAAGCGGACTCGTGAAGCGGACTCGTGACGCGACGTTAGTGACAGAATCTCAAGTGAAACTATCCCCCCAGTTTCAAGGTCAACCCGATCAGACACCCGTAGGCCGCCGCACTCAAGGCCGTCAGGGTGACCACCGCATTCCCACTGGTCCGGAACTTGTGCCGCGGGACGCCGTCCTCACCGACCTCCGAGAAGAACTGGCGATTGCCCTGACGGCGGCGGATGAGGCCGATGATGAGCACGCCGGTCCCGTAGACGGCGAACAGAGCCCCAATGCTGTAGAACTCGGGCGTGAAGATGCGCAGGACAATCAGCGCAAAGGAAAACTGTGCCAGAGCGGTGCGGACATAGGCGCCTTCAAAGGTGCGCTGGGCGGCGCGCACTTCGATGATCTCGTCGGAGGTCAGGGCGACGGTGCGGGCGCGGTGCATGCGCAGGCGATAGCGGTCTGCTGCGCGGCGCTGAGAGTGACAGATCAGGATCTGAGAGCTGACCTAGGGGAATAAGTGACAGACCTCAAACATGGTGCAGGTGAATGGGATATGGGATATGGGATAGTGGGAGTAGAGAGCAGAGGAGAGAGAGAGAGAGAGGGAGAGTAGGTAGAGTATGATGATATCCGGAGAATGACCAAGTCACGGGGAGCTGCACGTGCTCTCTTCTCTCTACAACTGCCAATTCCTCTGTCTTTCTGACTCTCTCTCTCTCCTCTGTCTCTCCTCTGTCTCCTCTCTCTACACTGTCTACTGTCATGATGCTCTGATCAACTCAATCCAACTGTCGCCACTCGGCTATCGGCCTTCCCTTTACAGTATCCATCCATTTGCCGATTCCCCGCAAAATGTCGGTCTATCCCCCGATCTTCTTCGGCCTGGTTGACCCCGAACCTGCTCCAAATACCGTCTTCGTATTTCTTTTCGCCCTTTCTCTTGTTTAGCGCCTCTCTGTCACTCTCTTCGTTAATTCTCCGTCATCATGAGCAAGGTATTCGATGCGGCCGAAGGTATGTACCCTCTCTGCTCGACCGTTTGCTGAACTGACAACCTGGGCAGTC
The DNA here is from genome assembly GCA_003698115.1 of Aspergillus sp. HF37. Lineage (NCBI taxonomy): Eukaryota > Fungi > Ascomycota > Eurotiomycetes > Eurotiales > Aspergillaceae > Aspergillus > Aspergillus sp. HF37. The sequence continues at coordinate 60,859 of RAQS01000032.1, forward strand.
GCAAACCATTCCTCGCCAGAAAGCTGTTGGGTGATTCTGTACGGAAAGGTGTACGATGTATGTTTCCTGTTCAGCCTCGCCTGATCCCATATTGACGCCGTCGCAGGTCACCGACTTCCTCCCCGATCACCCCGGCGGTTCCAAAGTCATTCTCAAGCTTGCCGGCAAAGATGCCACCGAAGAATACGACCCTATCCACCCCCCGGGAACCCTAGAAGAGAACCTAAAGTCCGAAGCGCTACTCGGGACTGTCGACCCGGACACTCTACCCAAGGATTCTGCGGAACCCTCGTCGACAGAACCATCCGAAGGGCCGCCACCAGTCGATTCGCTCCTCAACATGGATGACATCGAGCAGGTGGCCACCAAGAACATCAGCAGGAAAGCGTGGGCCTACTACTACTCCGCCTCCGACGACAAGATTTCGAAGAATTTCAATACAGAGGTGTACAGGTCCATCATTCCCCGGCCACGGGTCTTCGTGGACTGCACTCGATGCGATCTGGATACTACCGTGCTCGGTCATAAATTAGGGTTGCCAATCTTCGTGTCTCCGGCCGCCATGGCTCGTCTGGCCCATCCGGCAGGAGAGGCGGGGATCGCGGAGGCGTGTCGCAGTTTCGGAGGCGCACAGGTCATCTCCCACAACGCATCCATGACACCAGAACAGATTGTCAAAGATGCCGCCTCGGGCCAGGTGTTTGGGTGGCAGCTGTACGTCCAGATTGATCGCAAAAAGAGCGAGGCCATGCTGGCGCGCATCAACAAGCTCGATCCGATCAAGTTCATTGTCCTGACGCTGGATGCTCCGGTCCCCGGGAAGAGGGAAGATGATGAGCGGAGCAACTACGTGCCATTATCGCCATCCAGCGGCGCCGACGGGACATCTAATGCCGAGGACGCACCGGGTGGTGTCGGGAGACAACTCTTTGCAGGAACCGATCCGTCTCTGACATGGAAGGAAACCCTACCGTGGCTGGCCAAGCACACGGATCTGCCAATTGTTCTGAAGGGCCTGCAGACGCACGAGGATGCCTACATCGCCTCGCACTATGCGCCTCAGGTCAAGGGTATCATTCTTTCCAACCATGGCGGACGCGCACTCGATACAGCTCCGCCTGCGGTGCACACGCTTCTGGAGATCCGAAAATACTGCCCCGAGGTCTTTGACAAGCTGGAGATTTGGGTTGACGGTGGCATCCGACGCGGCACGGACATTGTGAAGGCTCTCTGTTTAGGAGCCAAGGCTGTGGGGATTGGACGGCCAGCGCTCTGGGGGCTCGGCGCTGGTGGTGTGGATGGAGTCAAGCGGACGCTGCAGAGTATGTTGAGTCACTACCGGAGAGAACCATGCTAACCATCTCCAGTTCTCGCCGATGAGAGCAAGACGTGCATGCGGTTACTTGGTGTGGAGAACGTCGGTGGCCTAGGGCTACAGAACGTATGTCTCTACCCGACCGAATAATAACCATGACGATACTAACGTTGCAGATCAATACACGTCGTGTGGAGCAGCAGATCTACGACGGACCTTCTGGGCTCGAGCCCATCCGGAGTGCATTTAGAGCGAAGCTTTAGAATACCCTCTGATCGTTGTACATTGCGCGAATCGAATCATGTCATGTCTTTATGTTTCAATACCGACCTAGATACCATGGAACGATTCAGCCCTATACCAACGGCACGGACCTAAATCAGCCGCTGAATACCTGACCAAGAGACAAGGCCAACCCATAGTCTGCACCCCCCAAAACACATTGTCCACAAGCTGACCGAACAAAAGGAAAGATACAACAGGAACTGTGCAAGGCAACGAAAGCCCTAAAAAGAAGCATTGGCATGTCCACCAACCGCAGACTCGGAGCTCTGTCCAAAACTGGAGCCAGCGGAGCGACCATGTCCGCCAGCCGACGAGTCAGACGAGGTGCGATCCTGGACAATCAATCAGTCAGTACCCATTTATATATCCACCATCCACCAATTCAGCAGCATGGAGGCAACATACCTTCGCCAGGACGACAGCAGAAGAAGAGGCGTTAGCCAAGCGAGCCTGGGTCTTCTTCTCCCTCTCCCTCTCGATCTCGACAAGCGCCTTGACAGCCGCCACAACCTCGATATTGCCCGCCGCGGCAGCAACCTGGACGAGAACGCCCTCGTTCTGCACAACGCTCACGCCGGGGCCATACTTGACAAGCACCTCGACGACGCCGCCGCCGGCAACACAACAGGCAAGGAGCAACACGCCGCGGAAGAAGCCGGGGTCCCTGGCAAGCTGGGTCTCGCGCACGCCCAGGTCGAGCAGCGCGCGGACGAGCGTGGGGCGGTTGGTGCGGATGGCGTTGAGGAGCTCGACGGCGCCTATTCCCGCGCCAGGAGCGACTGCGGCAGTGCCAGCGACGGCTGCGCCGGGGTTGGCGTTGGGGTTTGCGGCGGCCGCGAGCTGCGGATGCAGATGGCGCAGGAGACGCTTGGCGATCTCGGTCTTGTGCAGGAAGTCGGCCATGTCGAGGACGGACGAGCCGGCCGCGTTTTTGGCGTGCGGGTCTGCGCCCAGGCGCAGGAGGGCCGTGACGCGGTCTGCGTTGTCCAGCATGGTGGCGATGTGCAGGTTGAGGTTTAGATTCAGGTGGAGGGAGATGGTGTTGGCCATTTTGGGCTGGTGGTGCTGTCAGCTTGTTTGTTTATATACTGGGTTGGGTTGGGTTGGGGATGGCTTCATCTGGATGGTTAGGGCTGGCTGGGACTTACCGTATGAAGAATGCTTAGTCGTTGTTTGATGGACAGAGAGGTAAGGGTAAGAGAGATGAGCGTAACACTTCGAGATAAGTACGCTGAAAGGGTATATGGTTTGTGTGAGAGAGTGGAAGAGAGGGCTAGGGAGATGTGTTCGTATTGCGCAAAAGAGCCCACAGATAAAAACTATTTACGCGTAGTGAAGACAAGCAAGCATAAACAAATAAGAGCCTGAAAGAAATCACCACATCACTGCTAGAGGTACATGTTCAGATGTAGTAGTGCTGGTATCGAGTGAAATGCCCACTTATATGCCTCGTATTTATATATTATAGCAAATGGAGGTTTCCAGTAACTACTCCCTACTAGAATATTTAGCTCTTAGCCACGAGAAAACCATACAGCCGAACACAGCAAAGGCAGTCCCAGATGAAGCCGGGATTTCCCTTTTGGGTTATGTGATGGCGTCAGGTGACCACTTATCATGTGACGCACCCTTTGGAGTCGAGGCCTTCTGCTTCTCTTTCTGATCCAGCCACTTCCTGCACAGAATACGCGCCGAGTGCTGGTCTGAGTTGCTGGCGAGTCGCTATACTCGCTGGGTCTGCCATATTCTCTCGATTCACCCTGATACCCGGAGTACAGGTTTAGTACAGTCACTACTACTACTCCCGTTGTCTAACCCGCGAACACCGAACCCCTCCTTCTCCCAACCCCTCGTCTACGCCTAATCCGACTGCTGCATCCTCCACCTCCCTCGACCACCCGCATTGTTCCGTTGGTCGAGGTGGCCAATACGATTCTCCGTCAGCTCTGTCCCCCGGCTTCGAAGCTGGAACCGTCGCGTTTCCTTGCGATCTATTTACGCATTCCAACTCATAGACCGCGCGTCGTATCAGCAATCGCGAAGACCCCTTTCTCATCACTCCTTCACCAACCACCCTCCACAATGAACGGAACGACTCCCTCTCCCAGTCCGGCTCCTGCAACCAAACCATCGCACTCGCCGCCCGCGCCGGCTGCGGGGACGAAACGGAAGCGCAGCTCGGCCGACAAATACTATGCAGTCAAAAAGGGCTACCAGCCTGGTATCTACTATGAATGGAAAGACTGTTTGACGCAGGTCACTGGGTACAAAGGGGCTGTGTGTAGGTTCATTCTCCTGGTATTTGGATCAGTGGCTGACCAACCCAGTCCAAGCGTTCACCAGTTTCGAGGCCGCAAATGCCTTCCTGACAGGCTCCAAACCCCAGCCTGGTGGCCAGACTCCCACGAATTCGGTGCCTACGAAATTCTACGGGATCCAGCGCGGTCGAGTGCCTGGTGTCTACACCGACTGGGCCACAGCGCAAGAGCAGATCCAAGGGTTTGTACGCCCGCGATACAGGAGATTCTTGACAAAAGAGAAGGCGGAGGAGTTTGTGAGACTGGGCCACGGGCATGATGGAACGAGACCGGCCGAGACGCCTGGGATAGTGGGCGAGAACCCACGAGATGTGCAGGGCGTCCCGTTCGAAGCTGGCGACGGTCCACTGCCGCCCGGCGCGGAGGATAAGTTCGATCCAAACGTACTTCTGGACCCTGCGACAGGAAAAGTGGTGTACAAAACGCAGGAGCAGAAAACCGCAAAGAAGCCGAAGCCTGCGGGACCACCAGACATGCTACGGATCTACACCGACGGCAGTACGCTCAAGAATGGTCGCAAATTCGCCTCGGCCGGCGTCGGGGTCTACTTTGGCCCTGGAGACTCAAGGTTTGCCAGCCACACCCTGAGTCAGTCTGTTCCGCTACTGACCAACTCTAGCAGGAACTTGTCGGAGCCTCTGAAAGGCAACCGCCAAACGAACCAGCGAGCCGAATTGACGGCCATTTCCCGAGCCCTCGACATTGCGCCTCGCCACCGGGACGTCACCATCTTCAGCGATAGCCAGTATGCCATAAAGTGCGTGACGGTGTGGTGCATCAATTGGCGGCGTAACAACTGGATGACGTCGGACCGCAAGCCGGTGGAGAACAAGGATCTGATAGAACCGATCCTGGCGAAGATGGAGGAACGGAAAGCCCTGAAGGTGAAGACGTTGTTCGAATGGGTCAAGGGACACAACCACGATGCTGGAAACGAGGAAGCCGATCGGCTGGCCGTCAACGGGGCTCGCATGGGAGCGTCGGAGAAGGAGAAGCCGGCGAAGACGGATCCAGAGCAGGAGATTCCGGAGGAGGTGTTGAAAGAGGATTTCTGAGGTCTCATAGTCTGTCGAGTGCCTGTTTATGTTTATTCCCGTTCTGACAGATAAGGCAGCGTTGAGGCAGGTCTCTCGTCCGGTTGTACGGGGTAAGGTGGAGGTTGAGCCTGTCGATTCTTCCTTTGAACCCTTTACTACTCCATATACCCTGTATAATCTATAGCTGAATACTTAGTGCTTCCTCTGGCCCCTTGGCTTATCCACTCCCTGGAACAGCCCAGAACAGTCAAGCATAGCCAAGACGAGTCCGGACAAGTCAAGACGAGACAAGAGGCTCGATGATTGTGCTGTTCGTTCTCTGTCTGGTGCCGGACTCCCTGTGGTTGAACGCGGTGCGCCTCTATCTCTATGACCATCGGTCGGTCTGTGATCAGGACGAGCCCGTCGACGGAGCTGGGGACAACCCATGAGATAGAGGGGAGTACTGCGGCGATGCCTATTCAGGAATAAGTGAGTGGTTGAGTAGGTATCTGGTATATATGCCTTTTTTGTGTAGATACTTGTGGTTTGGTTTAAGATTGCACCTGCATCTGGGAAAGTGCTGCGATAGAGACTAGTCCGTTTTTGGTAACCACCACGTGATCGTTCACGTGACCCGACCTGAGAACTCGCGTCGTCGGCTTGTATGGGAGTCCCAGAATACACCCGGACGCTGGTTGACGGTAAATTGGTTGCCAAATTCGGCTATCCCTTTTTGTCCAATCACGCGCAGCTTTTAGCACAGGGGAAGGAGTGCGTGTTCAATTGGGTAGTCTGGTAGGCTGGCTATGTGGCCTCGGTCGGGCGGAACAACCCAGGTCACGAGCCGGGGCCTGCTGACATGGCACACCTGGGTGCTTTCATTCTCTCGTATTCCCCCAGTTCCCAACATTCAAGTCGAGTGAATTTATACAACTTGTATTTCGTCGTATACTCATAACAGCAGGATGTCAGGTCCTTCGCAGCTTTCCAGTAACTCCCAGCCCTTTATCCAGCCTGCCCCGACCGGCAATCGTCCTACACCAGCCACCCTATCCGATTTTTCCGATCGCTTGAGGCCGCGGAAGAACGTCGGTCAAGCCTGCGATGGATGCAGACAGGGTAAGAAGAAAGTAAGTCTTGCCCTTGCGGTTTAGAGGCTTTGTCCCTTGCTAATCGTGTTGGACGCAGTGTAATGGAGCAAAGCCCGCTTGCGGAGCTTGCATCGCGAGCCAAGTCGAATGCACGTACAATAGTCTGGACCGTCGCCGCGTGGATGTCCGAAATGATGAGTTAGACAAGGTGCAGGCGGAGAGGGACCAGCTAGCAGCGACCCTGCAAGCGCTGGCCCGCGCTCCAAAGCACGTCTCTTTTGCTATGCTCGAGGACCTTCGAAGATCTGATCACTTCTCGCCCGATCCGCGAGCCTCGACATCGGCGAGTCCAATATCTGTTCAATGCCGACTCGGTCAACAGGGACGATCTGAATATCTATCCCCTGACTTCCCTCTGTCCACTATCGCGCAAATATTTACAACGAGTACTCTTCCGCCTGAATCTGAAGTAAGAGAAGGGGCAGCCCGCTTCTTCGCCAACGCATCTCCTCTTTTCTACGTCATGACATTTAATGAATTCGAAGTCCTCCTGGATAAGATATATCATTCGATTGTATGCGTTGATATGCTGAGCCTATGCGAAATCTGCGCCCTTGCGTCGGTTGGCTTTCAGTATCTTCCGGACCAGTCTCGTCTAGACATAAAACAGTCGTTATATCAAACGGCCATTGTGCGTCTAAAGCAGTGTCTTGAGGTTCATAAGGTCCGAACTATGCGCATTCTTGCCTGCCTTGCTTGCTACGAAATTGTTGAGCATAGAGAGGCTGCTCGATTGTCAATCGGTAAATGTACCATTCCGTGCGTATTTAAGCTAGTTATTAACTCCTTATTAGCTTTCGGCTTGCACCTCGCCCGTTCGGAACTAGGATACCCCACGTCCGACCCGGAGTTACTTAGGCGGATCTGTCGGACTTTGATCTTTATCGACTGGTGGGTCTCTAAGCATGCCATCGTCTCTGTATACTGACTATGCTAAGCTGGTTATCTACATCTCTCGGATTTCCACCGGACTTGCGAGATGTCGAGCGACAGGTAACATCGATCCTGCCTAGCGTGAAGGTACAAGCTCACAATACTAGTTCATTAGCCCGTCGCTTAAATCCGTGGGTACAGGGCAAATGGGCGATGCAGAAATCCAGGGGCTAGCGGGGACAGTGGCCATTTTCAAAGCGGATATCTTGAGTGACGCACATGGGGATAATTTAGATGTTTCGATCATCGATAAGCACATGGCGAGATTAGATGAGTGGTACTACGGTTTGCCTGGCGAGATTCGCTTAATCGCGCTATTTTCCGATCGAAACTGCCCGCTTTCTGCTTCTCAGAGACGAGGCCTGCTCTTTGTACATGTCCTCTTCTTAGGGGCTATCATCCTCGTTCATCGGCGGCTCCTTACGTCCATGGACGACGCACAATTGCGGGATTTGGCTTCTCATGGCGTGCATAAGAAACTCGTGTCTTATATTGATCGGCTGGCCACCGCGGCCCGTCAAATAGCACAGATATTCCGCCTGGTCGATGACGAGAAGATTATATTCCGACGGTACTGGTTATGCATGTGAGTCAGCCACTTAGAGAGTTGATTAACTAACTTCCGGCTAACTTTCTTTGGTAGATCTGATATTTATTTGTCTTCCGCCGTTCTTTTATTTATAGCGTCGTGTAAACTTGCAGGCCTCGACGCAGCAGGTAGTCACGAGGAGTTATCTCTTGCTAGTCGCTTGGTACAAATGTTATCCGGTGCTAGCGTAGTTGACCCCGTCGTTAGGAGGCTATATAGCCTCCTACAACCTCTACACGCCGTTGTTAATGGCCTCCGAGAAACTGCATCCAATTCCACTCTGGGGCATGCGGAGACAGCCGACTTTGGTCATAGATGCAGCGCTGCCATGCAAACGTCTATAAACCATCTCCGAAATGTCTTCGGTGATGAGGCTCGCCTCGACATAGTGAACTTTGAACGACTAGCGACCAAATAGTGGACATGATACTTATACGTGCTTTCTCTAGTCCTATTTGCCAGAATCATTGGCCGCTGGCGGCCTTCATTCCCATAATTAGGGCTCGCCTAAAATTGCCAAAAGCTTATAATTATTCCGTTCCTAATCGTCCCAATCTTTTTGTCCACGGCACGCTCCGCACATTGTACAAGCGAGACTGTACCAGAACAGAGGAATCGAGACGCCGGATATAATGACCCAATGAGACTTCATTTTCGATTCTGGGGCGGGCTGCAGCATTAAGCCTTCAGTACCCGTGCCTCGGCTTGAATCCCATTGTGGGCCCTGAAGGCTTGATCATACCTCACTGGTAATTCAAGGCGCTAGATGACAAGGATTGGGTTGGGCTTGTTGCGTCTGTTTTTATTCTTTGTCTGGGTCCTACTTTCTCTTTGGCCCGAGCTTTCTTCTCTGCGTTGGCCTGTTCCTTGGCCCGGGATTTCTCTTTGACAAGACTACAGAAGCATTTTTCCTCATGAGATATACCGTGTCGCGAAAGTTGAGTATGGCCGTCTTACTCGCCATTGCTCCAATCAGATAGCGAACGTAAGCGCTGGGGCTAGAGAATGCATAATAGGCGGTGGACGTTGCAACGCATTAATATGGATGAATACGCGTATTAAAACACTTAGATCGACAAGCCTAGACAATTGATTTGATTTGCCGAGTCGCCAGCATCGCCCCAACAACTCCTAAAACGCAGGTGTTAGAACGGGATTGGAAATCCATCGGTTTATAAAAATCCGTTGGTCTTTATGCCCTGCTTTGGTGCCTCGTTGATACCTACAAATACGGGCAGATCGCCATCCCAGCGCCCTGCAAAGAATGCGTACAGGGTACAGCGAGGACATAGACTGTCCGAGTCTTCTCCATTATCGTATACTGAGGATCTGGGAATGTCTTTATTTTGTACTACTCTGTAAAAACACGCTTTTGGGGTCTTCGCTGCCTCCATCCACCATCATCATCCACCAGCCGCTATCACACAGGCAAGATAGATCAACACATGGCAAGGTCCCCATCACCCACAAAGAGAAAGCAAAGGCTCAATCCAGAGAGTCCCTCTTCTCCATCCCCCCAGGAGCAACTTCAGCTCCGATCGACATGTCTATTACACTCATGCAGTCGTCATAAGCGGACTCCTGCCTCTTCCACTCTCTCCGCACCCCGCGAACCAACCAGACATGCATGCATCGCTATGCAACGGAATCGGGGTATATATACCTAACCAGCGGTGGAGCATGACAGATACAGCACGGCTGGGTGAACATGCACGAAAAAGACGAACGGGGTGGGATGAAATGAGATGAGATGGATGACAGGAAACAAGGGTGATATCATAGCGGTGTAAATGGGATGGATGTCGTTAGAAAGGTATTTCGCTCGCTGTCATGCTGGAAGAAACAGCAGGCTAAGTCGATGGTAGTAATGTCGTCGATTGGTAAGGTAGCAGCTCCCGGATTCGAGGCCCAAGGCGTATTTCCGAGGTGGCTGCTCAATGCTCGCTTAATCGGTTGAACGATCAACACAGGCCTGTGAATTGCACGCCCGATTCGCTTTACAATATGTACACCCGGCAAATAGACGGCTCACATCGACGTCGCCGATTAATGATGCCGGTCTCACAAGTCAACTGATCTGACGTTTCGTTTAACGGTCAAGTTGGTATCGCGAAGGGGAGAACCCGCCTGTTGGGACGGGATCAGGTTAACGCCATGAGGTGATTGTTTCCTTCCCCTGAGCGTAGACGTCTTTTCCTTGACCCCATCATGCAATCCGCTCGTAGAACAACAAGTACGCAACCTTGTTATCGTGGGACCCGTATCGGCCCATGGGCGTTCTCACTCCGGAAGACGGTTGAGAGCCCCCATTTGCAGTAGCAGACGTCGACTTCTTGCTTGAATGGCCGCTTACGCCTGCTCCGTTGACCTGGCTCCAGCCTCGCTCGTTGTCGGTGTGGCCACCCTGGTCGATATGGTCGTAAATATTACTGTTCGGGTCCTTGTCGCGCTTGTGCTGCTCAAGCGCTGCCGCAAGCGCTTTGGGATCTTCCTCACCATCCGCTTCCGCAACATCCTCGCTTCGCACTCGGCGGATGACCGTATCATCCAGGCGGACCCATTCGCGCCCATCCTGGCGCCGGACATCCACGGTGTAATGACCACCGCTAGCGTTCGACCCGTGGTGGTAAATGACTCCAACCAGGCGATACTTCGGGAGACCACCCTGGGTCATCATGATGTTGCGCCTATTAGGTGGGAAGACTTCCCGGGGAATCTCGAGGTCAAGTGGATATCCAATCCTCTTCCAAATCTTCTGCGTCCCTCTGGTCACGCTGTCGTATTGGAAGCGCTTGAGATGCAGTATCAACACAGGCGGCAAGCTCTCAATGAAAATCTGCTTGGTGGCCGTAACACTCGGCCCACGGGATGAGTTGAAGTTTCCTTGAATACTTTCCGGCTTTGTGAGACCCTTAAGCGCATCGACAATGTTGTGGACATCAGAAGACCCAATATCGAGCTGCAGAGGCTGATAAGGCTCCAGGGTCACAGAGTTCTTGTTGCCCGGCACCCTAAATTCGGACCTTATTTTACCCCCAAAGGTCCTTGTGATCGGTGACTCCGAAGCAATGTGGCCCGATGACCGTGTGATCGCTGGCTTTTGCTTGTGTCCAACTTCCAACCAGCCGTCCCCAGATGGTTCATCGGCGTCTGCGGCCTGGGCCAGTCCTCCCTCAGCCGTAGCCACTTTCTTTGAAGCCCTAGCGCATTCTTCGTGCATTTCTTCCAGAAGGAATCCCAAGAATTCTTGAGCATCCTGCTGATGCCCACGCTGCGAGACGATTAGCTCACGACGTAGCCTCTGGATTTGGAGTACTTACCCGCATGTCCCGAAAGCGTGGCAACTGTCTGATTACCTCGTAGACAAACTCCGGGATAAATGCTTCACCGTAATCCTCCAGCTCACTCGGTTTCAGCCTGCGCCTCAGTTGCTCTTCTGACTGCGCAGCATCGATGACTCGGAACTCTTTCATAAACATAATCCTGAGCAGCGGCTTCGTCAATATCAATTCGGAAGACACAGGAAGGAACCCACTCACATGGCATCGACCAATGGCACGTCGCTTTGAAAACTATGTGCTGCTCGGCGGCCGATATGATCTAGGAACTGATAAAACGGAACGCATGAAACAAGAGTTTGAAGTACCTGTTGTCAAATGTGGTCAGAATAGGCTTTTATCGGTAATGCGGATCGGCATACAGAATTCATATAGCACATATTCCCAGTATTTACAAGTCCTCTTGGCTCGAGAAAAGCGACCTTGTCACTGTACTGGGTGACATCTTCACCCAAGCGGCTCAAGACGTCCGCAAGAGACTCGGCTTTGTGCACCATCAAGTCACCGGATCCAGCAGAAGCCGCGCCGGAGGCACCTGCGTTTCGGGGAAGTGCCTTGGAGCGAACAAGGTCCGCCCACGACTTCGGCGCCGCGTGCGGTGGTGACACTTGCTTGGGTTGCTCTGAATCATCTGACCGGTCGACAGTTTCTTTAATCGCTTCAGGGGACGCATCAGCTGTTGCGCTGGTCTTCGGCGTTTCAGAGGAGCGACTAGCATCATCCTTGGTTGACTGGCGCGGAGTACTCGGAGCTTGGGGAACAATAGGGACGACAGGAACCAGAGGCACAGCTGGTTTTGAACCTTTTGTCTGTGTACGAGACCGTGACTGGGGGCGCGATGTCACAGCCTGGGCAGCCGACGATGGTGTAGTCGGCTGTGTGGAGTTCGCATCCGACGGGATAGCCGACGTTGTCGGGGTTTGGGGCTCTGATGGAGCTGCTGGCACAGATCGATCTATCCGTTTAGTTGCGCGCTGCACATCCGCCTGACCACTCCGCTGGGATTCTTTTGCAGGGAATTCAACAGAGACGGAGGAGGACTGCAACATGCGACTTCTTCGGCGTCTGCGAGGGGCTCTAGGGGGGAACGGATGCTCAGGGACCGAAAGCCAAGGTAGCTGTTTTCATGAGTCAGATAAAGCGATAGGTACATATAAAACGATATAAAGAACTCACCGGTGCACGGAAAGGCTCCTTAGGAGCAGAGGCGGGCGTAGGCTTGGAGGGCATCGGATGAGGTGGGGACGACATAGCGGGGCTCTGACTGAGATTGACAGGAAGGGGCATATGGGGATGTTCCTGCATATTCATCGGAACAGAGGCTGGCGCCACGGGAGGAGACATGGCTGGTTGAAGGGGTGTAGAGGCGCTCGGTTGAAATGGAAGCGTGGAAGGCGGCATATGCGCAGGGGCCATGATAGGCTGCGCTTGTGGATAAGAGGATACAATGAAGGGGCCATACGGCTGCTGATAGGGACGCGGAGGCATTTGCATCTGAGGGTAGGCCGGGTACCAATGAGGATACTGCTGCGGTGAATAAGGAGGCGGCGGATGGCCGTTCATATGGGGGGGATAGCCCATGTACGCGGGAGGCGAGCGCATATTAGGAGGAGGACCTGCAGAATAAGGCATATCTTGTTGCCGTCGCGGATGCGGCATGGGCGGCTGCCCATGGGGCATCGCGGGCATATGGTTGTTCATCTTGTCCAGGCGGAATGAGGGACGACGTTGCCTTGACTGTTCAACCGCGCGTTGCCTCAATGGGAGCCATGCGAGACGTTAGAAGAAGAGACCAGGCGGGTATACCGTCTATGCAGCCATTCTAACCTCCTGGCCAGAAAATGAGAGCAGAGACGGGCGGGTAGTCGACTGGGGATGGATCGGGTGGGCGTTAGCAGAAATAGCCGAGAGCAGGGAGAGGGACCAGCACTCACCCAGGGCCGGGGTTTGGCGACAGATGAGGAGAATTGAAGCAGCGACGGATCCCGAAGGGGCAATACGCAGAAACCAGGGTCAGAGCGCGACGTGGAGGGAGCCAGGGGGGTGGGGGAGCCTGGGGGAGGAGGAGGAAGACAGAGCGAGAGGCTGAGATGATGTTTTTTCTGGTCGGGCACGTGCCGGCTGGATGACATACGCCCGGCTCTTTTGCCCCTCCGCCTCGTCGTCCTCCCCTCTTCCTCACTCACCCCTTGGGGGTTGGCTCGATCTCGCGTTCTCTATTCTTTCTGTATACACTATCTAGCTCGTCGCCTTTCTTTTTCCGCTCTCTTTCCATTGCCCATCTGTTCGCGTCTGTGACTCATCCCAGTTCGCCCTCGACAAGCGCCGGTAATAGCGCTACTACAGGTTGTCCAATCTGCCAGCCCTGAGGCGTCAAGAAATGTCGTCGAATTCAGGACAGATCCCAGGTTCATCGAAAGCGATTAATATCCCGAATCAATCCGCGTCGCCGGCATTCCATTTGGCTGTAGACAGCGGCTCTCAGCGGCGCCCTGGAGGCTCCGGCAGCTTTGGCGCAGGACTGACCTCGAGGAATACCAGTTCTCCGAGGAATAACCAGTCTCGGAAGAGCCAGCACAAGTGCCAGAGACGGACTCGGCTACTGGATGATGAGGAATACAACGAGTCTGTAGGTGACCCGTGTCCTTGATTTAAGTCTCCTTTGGTTGAATTTGCGCCAACATGTGCAGGCCGCCATGAGGTCGACAACAAGCCGTAAGGGACAGACGTCCATCACACATCTCATGAACTTCTCTCTTCCCCCTCGTCCTCAGTACCAGCCTTCCTCGCACCGCAACCCCCGTCGATATGCGTCCTGGGGATATCATGCCATGGACAAGGCTCGCTATGTGCATGCGAATTATCGATTCATAGTGGCACCAGATCGAGCCTACCATGCTCAGGCAGCCAATGCGGATGTTCATCTAGACTGGAACTCGGTTCTTCAGGTTTTGGTATCGGAACAGACCCAGGCTGCCAGCTGCCCGATTTGTCTGTCTGCATCTGTGGCTCCAAGGATGGCGCGATGCGGGCATATCTTCTGCCTCCCATGTCTGATCCGCTACATGCACGCTACCGATGATGATCGTCCTGTTCCTGAGAGGAAAGCTCGTTGGAAAACATGCCCTGTCTGCTGGGACACGATCTATTTATCGGAAACTCGCCCTGTTCGCTGGTTTCGTGGACAAGAAGGGGACCTCCCCGTCGAAGGTGGTGACGTGGTACTGAGATTAGTCAAAAGAGAACCTGGTAGCACTCTGGCGCTACCGCGTGATGGCGCCGAAAGCCTTGCACCCGGTGAGGATATCCCGTGGCATCATGCTGCGGAGGTTGCCGACTATGCTCGTATAATGAAAGGAGGCGAAGACTACATGAATTCCCAGCACGATGCGGAGATCGAAGGTCTACGGAGGCAAGAGGTCGAAGACGAGCTTTTGTTCGGGGATGACACAACCTGGTCACACAAGGCAATCGCTGCAATTACTGAAGCCAAGCAGAGGGTAAAGGGGATGGGAAACCCGCCTGAAGCCCCTCGGCAGCCGGTGCCAAAGAAATCATTAAAGGAGTCTGTTCCGTCGGAATCCCCGGGTCAGGTTGCGGGGGCGCATGCTGCACCGCACGCTGTCAAGTCAGGGAACGGTTGTCCTACGGATTCTGTCTCATCATCGACTGCTGGATCGGACCTTGCATCCACTCCAGGTACATCAGGCGAAGCGGATCGTCTATCAGATGCGATGAACAATGTTCAATTGGAGCCGTCCACTATCGCACAGTCGAAGCAACGCGATCCCGGGGCCAGTCGGCCTCAGGAGTCTCATGGCCCTCATGGCACAGACCAGCCATACTATTTCTACCAGGCGCTTCCTCAATTCTACCTGTCTCCCCTGGATATTCGCATCCTGAAGGCTGCGTTCGGCGAGTACGCGTCGTTTCCAGCCACAATCCTGCCGCGGGTTGAACACATCTCGACTGGGCACATAATCGACGACGAGCTTCGAAAGCGAGTCAAATATCTGGGCCATCTTCCTTACGGATGCGAGGTCAACTTCCTTGAATGCGATTGGAGGGACGTGTTCGGACCGGAGGTTCTCCAGCGCTTCCACACGGAAACTCAAAAGAGAAGAAAGCGGAACAAGGAGAAGGAGGTCCGTGAAGAAAAGGATAGAGTTCGTGCTGAGAAAGAGGAGGACGATAAACGCTGGGCTGCAGCGCATCGGAAGCGACCTAGTATCCCCTCCAGCGATCGACCGTTCTCCGACAGGGACTTCCAGCCACTGACCGGAGGCAGTCCTGTCGGCTCTCCACCATTCGATATCGGTTCTTCTTCTACATCGCCACCCCAGCGGCATGGGTTCGGGGCCTTGGCCTCGCCGTCAAATAGTCCACCGGGTGCTCGTACGGTCTGGGGAACGACGGCTGTGCGACCACAATCGCCACAAGCCGAGTCCCAGGCGGCTGCTAGGCCCAACGATGGATGGTTACAAGGCTGGCAAGACGAGCTGATGGCGCAGCAGGAGAGCGAAGCGATTGCACAGTCTACGACAGAATGGAACAACGCTCCTTCAGGTGGAAAGAAGAAGAAGAAGAATAAGATCACGCTGATGTCGACGAACAGCCAAAGAGGTGCATGATGACGGGGCTCAACTGTCGGCTTCGATTTTACTCCGTTTTGGATTACAGCTCACGGCATCACCCCGTCGGTTTCTGGCGTATGCGGCGCGGTCGCGCTGAGGTGTACGTCGAGGACATGGATCAGGGTATACATTCAACATTTCGCATACCCAGACATACCTGCGCTGTGGGCAGATGCTGCGTTTGGCATTCCAGTGTATTTGCAGTCCATTTAGAGCTGGCCAGGGAGATTCGGTGGCCTTGATCAGAGATATATGTATCTGTATGAAAGACAAATGGTAATAATAGAGCACTGTACAATGTTTGCGTGGTGAAGTTGGAGTGGATATGCGTACAGGTTTGAGTAAACAAATTTTTGCGGCGGGCCCGAGACGCGGACGGAAAGCGACTGCGAGCGAGGATCATCCGTTCCCAAAACATCTTCTGAATAGTTTCGTCCTCTCCCTCCTCCCTTCCTCCTCAGTCCCTTCGGTTGTCGCCGTCGCCTCCCGTTCGCCATGACCGTAACGCGTTCGCAAACGGGGAAAACCCCCCAGTAAGTCCCCCCCCTGAAAAACCCCCTTGCCGACACCCCTGTTTCCCCCTTTCGCTCTGGCGACTCCTTGCGCAATTAACGCCATTGTTTCCTTTGACATTGTCTAAATGCCCGTTCGAACAGGAAAGCGGATCGTCCGGGATACGTCGAAACTCCCGGCCGCCGAGTTACTCGCAGTGCCGTTCTGGCCTCCGAATCCAGCGCAGACGATGTATCTCCTTCACCCGCCGCCAGGTCGTCGACGCGAAAACGCACTCCCGCGAAGCCCAAGGCCGAGGACAAGTCGGACGACGAATCGGAGACCGCTGCGACCAATGGACATGCTCGCGCTGTCGAGGGCTGGGAGGAGGGCATGGATCCGAAGGTCGACTACAGTGGCGATTTCGTGTTCGGCGGCACCTACGGCGTCCTGTCCATGATGATGGGGTTTCCGCTGCTGATGTACTACATGTGGATTGGGGCTACCTACTATGACGGCGCGTTCCCTCGCCCGGCGGACGGGCAGAACATGACCGATTTCGTCGCGCACTTGGGCCACCTGGTGTACGAGGGCGCGTTCCCGTCGCTCAAGGCCTGGACAATATACTGGGTGTTTTTCGTGTTCGAGGGTCTCTGCTACTTGCTCCTGCCCGGGGTCACTGTTATGGGTCGCCCTCTGCCGCATCTGGGGGGCAAGCAATTGCCGTATTATTGCTCTGCCGTTTGGTCGTTCTACACCACTATTGCGCTGACATTAGCCCTCCATTTTTCGGGTGTTTTCAAGCTGTACACCATCATCGATGAATTCGGACCTCTGCTTAGTGTCGCCATCCTTTCCGGCATCCTGGTTTCGTTCATTGCATACTTCTCGACGCTGGCTCGCGGCGCGCAACATCGCATGACGGGCTACCCGATCTACGACTTCTTCATGGGTGCGGAGCTTAACCCGCGGATGTTCGGCATCTTGGACTTCAAGATGTTCTTTGAAGTCCGTCTTCCTTGGTATATTCTCCTGCTTCTTTCCATGGGTGCCGCGGCCAGGCAATACGAGACGTATGGCTATGTCTCTGGTGAGGTCTGGTTCCTCGTGATGGCTCACTTCCTGTACGCAAATGCCTGCTCCAAGGGCGAGGAGTGCATTGTGTCCACTTGGTGAGTGCCGAGTCTTCCGTGCCAAAGGTGGCCAAGATGCAGACTAACAGATGCAGGGATATGTATCATGAGAAATGGGGCTTCATGCTGATCTTCTGGAATCTTGCCGGCGTGCCACTGAGCTACTGCCATTGTACGATCTACGTCGCAAACCATGACCCAGCGACGTACCAATGGAACCGCTACTTCCTGGCGGCCCTATACGTGGGGTACCTGTTTATGTATTGGATCTGGGATACGACGAATAGCCAGAAGAATCGCTTCCGTCAGCAGGAGCGTGGGACGATGGTGTTCCGGAAAACGTTCCCCCAGCTCCCGTGGCAGACGTTGGAAAACCCCAAGACGATCACCACCGAATCCGGGTCCAAGATTCTGGTCGACGGGTGGTGTAAGTAGCATTGCCAGAATGCCTGCCGGTGTTTACATAAACTGACACCCTCTAGATGGAAAGGCTCGCAAGATCCACTACACGTGCGACTTCTACTTTGCGTTGAACTGGGGCCTCATCACTGGCTTCAACAGCCCCTTCCCGTGGTTCTATCCCCTCTTTTTCGGGTGCATGATTACCCACCGTGCCCTCCGCGATATCAAGAGCTGCCGGAACAAGTACGGCGAGGCGTGGGCCGAATACGAGCGACAGGTGCCTTATCTGTTCATCCCCGTAAGTATCCGCCTGCCCTCTTGCCAATTGCATACTCATTCGACATGCAGTATGTCATCTAGGCGGCCGAATCCGTGTCAATCGCCATCCTTGAAGATCTACATCTATGTCTACGGGATGGTACATACTTCGAAAGATTGTTGAATAATCATCTGCCTTCAGAGTCCGACATACCCCGTTATAATCTGCTTGTGCGTTGCTGTCTGCCGTACTCGCTGAGCTCTTTGCGCTGTACTTGGTGCATCATCGTTCCGTTCCATGTAAATGATTGACTGTTTCGGACTCTGGTTGGCTGGTTCATAGGATCGCAGGGGCGGGAGATGGTTGAATATTGATTCCATAGTATAATCTGAATATACATGCACTGGTCTCTACTAGTAGTACGTATTCTAGGCTCTCTACATGAGGGAAGCCTATCTGCCTCACCTCCAGGCGGTGAAAGCCGGCCTATGCAAGGAGCAGCGCTGTACTCTGTCAGGGACCGTGATAGGGCTGACCATGCGAGGTGATGGCCAGAGGCGATGCCAGCTGAGGACAGTGGGGAGGCGCAGAGATCTGCCGGCAGCCGCACTGAAGAGGGAAGGAAGGCAGGAAGGAAGGAAGGAGGCTAAGAAGATGCTATTCTTAGGCTGGGAGCGAATCCGTGGAACGCAGTCGTACCAGGCAACCAGAATCGACAGCCGGAAAGCCAGAGCCATGGGTCGAGGTGGCTGGTTTGTGGTTCTGGAATTGAATCTCCTTTTTGATTTTTGTATAATTTTTACCGTGTACTATACACCTATAACCTGTATCTTCACTTCTCTTTCTCTCTCTCTCTCTGATCGGCACTGACTAAATTGTCCAGCCCCCACAGCCGCAGCCAATCAGTCCCGTGAGACTCCGACTCCTTATCGCTGTGCAACACCGCTCTCTCTCTCTTCTTCGCTTTCTTCCTCTGCCTCTCCCGCTCGCTCAACCATCCGTCGTCCGTCGGCTTTATTGTTGGTATCCGCTCGTCCATTGTATCCCTGCGCCGTCTCTTCCGCCTACTCTCCGGAGACATTCCACGCCTCGCCTGTCGCTGCCGGGTCCGCGACCGACTGATCTTCAAGGATCTTTCAGCGTGGGTCGGAGGAGGTCCCAACGCCTGTCAATTAGATTTCCTCGCACGACCGTTCATTCAGTCCGGACTTAATCATGGGTTCAACGAAATTCGGTAATTTTAATGTGAGTCGCGGACAATGGGTGCATTGGATGGGACATGGCCCATGGGAGCAAGAGGCTGACCGCGTTGGATGGTGTGACAACAGGACTTTTGTCGAGACTCGACCTTGCCTGTCTGCAATGTGTGTGACCCGTCAATCCCGCTCGTGTGCCTTCTGGTTCGCTGACTGGGTCTCTCCGTGCGCAGCTTTTCGCCAAGGATAATCAACCTCCCAATAAGGCGTTCGAAGGCTGTGTCCTGCGCGGCATTCCACTAAGCGGTGACAGATATCTAAGCAATTTGGGTATGACAAGCACGGAAGCCCGACAGGAGGGAAAGACGAGCCTAATACAGTGCAGGGTCTATTATACTAGCGTTCATCGCGATTCTATTGTCGCTGTTTCTGCTATGGAGGTCGGAACGGAAAAAGGCCGCCGTGGGA
Source organism: Aspergillus sp. HF37 (assembly GCA_003698115.1). Taxonomy (NCBI): domain Eukaryota; kingdom Fungi; phylum Ascomycota; class Eurotiomycetes; order Eurotiales; family Aspergillaceae; genus Aspergillus; species Aspergillus sp. HF37. Next base: position 80,391 of record RAQS01000032.1, read on the forward strand.
CGAAGGTATGTCTGGGATGAATGTGACTAGGGTCGCTGAGCAGGGCTGACTTGACCGATGTGGCCAGAGAGATGCAATTGTTCCTCGCCGGCTACATTGTAATTCAGATATGTGAGATTTTCACCGTGGGAGGGTTTCCCCTCGATCCAACGGTCCGGAAGGTTGGTGCCGAGTGGCTTTGCTATTTGGGTTGAGTGTAACTGAGTGTCGCCAGGGTTTTACCGCCGTACATATCGGTGCAATCACTGCAACTTGCTGGATCCTCTTGCTGAACGCAGCGGTTGGCTACCAGCTGCGGGACGACGGAACGCCTTCCTCACTCGGGATGTTCGTGGGTTCGGGCTTGGTCTTCTTTATCGGCACGGGCTATATCGCCCTGGACACAGCGTTCGACTGGACCGGCGAATTCGCATCCAGCCATTCTTTCGAGAATCGGCACTATGCCCTTTACGTCCTGTACCTGCTCTGGCCCCTGATTTGCCTCGTCGTATTTTACGTCATGGAGGCTATTTTAGTGCTTCGAGTGCTGGGCGAAATCCGGCCGATGTGTATGTTCTTTCCGAGGATCGTCCCTGTCAGCGAGACTAACATGTCTTTCAGTCTACCTCACCGGGTCGGGTCTGCTGTTTGCAATCGGCCAAATTTTCACCTTCGTAATCAGCACGCATCTGTGTCAGGCCACGGATGGGAAGATCAACGGCGCCCTGTTTGAGACGCTGTTCACGCTCTTAGCCGTCGGCACGCTTTGGGTCTTTTGGAGCAGTATAACAGAGGACAACTGGCCGCAAATTGGCGCTGGAGCATATAATAGGTAATTACTGGTATGCTCGCCTGTGCAAGGCCGCCTCGGGTGCGACCACTCCGCCTTTCACTCTGGATTATCGACAGGACGGTATCCAGACTCGATCTGTCTCCCGCTCACGCTGATATGCTTCGATGCTAGCTCATCGGCGTTCGGCTTGTTCCATTTCCCCCATTCTTAACGAAAGTCTCATTATAATGGGACCTGGCATTATGATACCAATATGCTGGCTACGTTTCACGACTTTCGACGCGGCCCCGGCGTGGTCACTGCATTGTATTTTTCACGATGATTCCATCTTGTCCGATTTTGAAGTTATTACCGAGCATGTGTCATGGGCTTATTTCTGTCAGATACCTATTTGTCTTATAGCTACCCTGTACGTGTCAATAATCATCCCACAGAGTCTGTCTGTCTTACCTGAGTTTCCTTTTTATCTGCTTCTACGACCGACTTTGGTCACTTGCGGTTCACCTACCCAGCTGGGACTTTACTGTCAAGTACCACTCGCATACTGCAATCTTGCCTACACGGTACAACTCGGCAATGGCAGGACGTGCTCGACATCGACCCTAGTCATCGAGGCCATATCCGTAGCATGTGGCACAAATGAACGGCATAAGAGTTACGCGCGTCGCTTTGTATGACCTCGAATACCACGGTATGTGACGTCTCAATAACCCCCCCCCCCCACTTGGCAGTATACTGGCCACCAGGCCGGACAGGCGTTGCATTATAAAAGGCCTATAACGCCCGTTGCGATCAATCGATGACCTCTCCAGCGCAAGAAACATTTATCAATCGTTCAAACCTATTCCAACCACTTGCCAAAATGCGTTTCTCTCTCCTCGTCCTCGGCGCCGCAGCTGCGACTGCCGCACCAAGCCGCGTAACAGGTATGTCCTGCCTGCACTGCTGGGCCAAGCCCTCTCTCTCGCTCCCAAACAAGCTAACAACTCACCAGCCCCATGCGACGTTGCTGCCTGCACCGATGTGCTCAGCCAAGTGCAATGCCTCATGGGAGCCCTGACCAATCCGTCCGCCATTGTGGGCTGTGTTTCAGGAGGTGTTGATCAGGTATGTTCATCCACATTTCCGTTCTTGCAGTGCAAGCCGGACAGTACGGCTAATTGCGAGCGGCAGGTCTGCTCATGTGCCGCCTGTCTTCCTTGCGGTTCGGATTTGACCCAGGTTTGCGGTGCGGGCGGCGGCGGTGGTGGTGCCATCGCTCATGGCGCTTGAGTGAGGGTGACGTTTAGGCGTGTTGGCCTGGGCCATGGGGTGCGGTTTGTGTTGGGGAGGCTTTGGGGCTCGCTCTGTAATAGTGTAGGAAGATACATGCAGTGGATGACTTTGGTGATTGTGCTTGGACTGTAGATGATGATGATGTAGTGTGCGTACGAGACTGGGTACTATCATTCAGGTCACTTACAGAGTAAGTTCCAAGGAAAATAACCATTTACCAACTCAATCCCAATTTCATTCCGATACTGAATAACTTTGCGTTCTACCCAGATAGCCCTAGCCCTATTAACCACATCAAACCAACCAACCCAGACAGATCACCTACTCCAAATTCAAAACCTACCAAAAACAGCCCTAGTCAGCCACCCCAATCCAATTCCAACCCAACCCAAACCCAGCAGATAGGGAAGAAAAAGACTCACCTAGTATAACACCTGCCATCAAGCCCACAGAACGGGTATCCGGGCGGACAGCAGCCCTCCGGACAACAGAACCAGTCATTCGGGCAGCAGCCGCCATTCCCGTAGCAGAACTTCAGGCCCCAGCCGCAGTAGAGCGCCGCGTTGGTGTTGTCGGCGTCGGCGTTCCGGGCTGCGGTGTGCGCGATGGCGTCGGCGCTTTCGGCGGCGGAGTCGGCGGCGGCTTCTTTGGGGAGGGCGACGGCCAGGCCGAGGGTGCTCAGGGATAGAGAGAGGGTCAGGAGGGGGAGTTTCATTT
>RAQS01000033.1:0-82829 GCA_003698115.1 Aspergillus sp. HF37
ACTCCATTGTCACCGAACCCGTCCCTTCCGCCTCCCTTTCCCTTCCCCAGCTAAGCAAAAAAATCCCTTCAAAAAGTCCCTCCCGCGCGTCTCACTTATTATTTTCCATCCAATACTTCCTCCCTCCCGTCCTTTCCATCCTTTCTGAGCGATTTTCTCCCTCTGGATGACTTCGCTCATCCTTCCCCCCTGTTTTTTAGCGCGTTAATCGGATGTTGCCTGCGCGAAATAGACTCGATGCTCCGTGACGAGCTGCTCCGCTCCAAGAACGATGAGATCGCGTATGTCTTATAATTTTTTTTTATTCCATTTAATTTATTTGACTGCGCTCGCGATGGGATTTTTTTGCTAACTGTTTTTTATCAGACGTTGTCTGTCGTCGCGGAAGCGCAAATTGAGCGAGCTCTACTTTGCGACCGTGGGCGTTGCGGGCGCGACCGATGGAGCTCCGACCGGCCCTCGCTATCGCCAGAAAGAACAGGCCTTCCTCGACGCCAACGATCTCTCTAGGTATGTCCCTTCATTGCATTACTCTCAAGACCCTCGTCCGGATTTTATGAAATTTTATTTAATTTTTTATCCCCCCTCCTGCTGCCGACATGTGTTGTGCCTGCCTCTAATCATCCCCCAGAGGCCGCTACTTCAACGAATCCACCCTACCACCTCTCCCCAACTATGCGACTATCTCATCGCAGCCTGAGACAAAGGAGCCAGCACAACCGATCACCGAACAGCGCGCGAAGCTCGAGTCGCACGATGTTGCGACGGAAACTCCAGCTGAATCGAGGCGAGATGCTGCTATTTCTCCACCAACTTCCATCACCACGGCCCACCAGCGTCCAGTAAAGAAAAGGCAGCCCATCGTCGCTCCGGTACAGCAGGATGCAATGTCGCGCATTCAGCCTCCCGCACCTGGGACCGTTTCCGAATCTCAACAAGCTCACGATGAACATACCCCTGCTACTTTACGCCGAATGCGATCGCCGGGCGCCGAGGAGGATGTGAAGCAGTTGCCGTCGAATGCGCCCCCGAGTGACCACGACCATGACTTTGCTGGCGTTAGTGTTCCTCAAGGTCGGCCCGCGCCAACACATCCCACTGGTGCATCGCTCGAGAACGCGGAGCTCGCGCCTGCCCGAAAGAAAGAAGATGAACGTCCGTCACCCACCCTGCGACCGCCCCATCCTACCGAACAACCTCTCTCTCCCGGTTCGTCTGTTGATCCACACTCGAACAATACACCTGTTCCTGCAGTGGTTTCTCCCGATACGAGTCCAGCGGAGGAAGTGGCCGATTCAAGGTGTAAAATTGACCGGAAACCTAGGGAGGACAAGTTACAAGGCCATCCGGGCGTGGTTCCATCGACCCCCGACGAGCAGCTTCGGTTGGAAGAAGCTCAATCGCTGCAGCATAACACTTTGGAAGCGGGCAAATCAATCGGCGACGAGGCTGGCGGTGGCCCTTCAGTGGTAAACGAAGTCATACAGGAGCAGATTGGTCCACCGCCAACTGCTGACGAAGGTGAGGCGATATTGGTTCAGGAAGCACCATCCGTGCCAGAGTCGCAGGAATTCCAGCAGCCTGATGGACTGGTTGATGTGCCCCCGCCCGGACAGGCTCGCCATCCTGATGAAGCCGAAGTCAAGGAAGCTCCAACACCTACCACATTGAAGAAAGCTCATTCAACACCTTCAGCGCAGCCTGGACCATCCCAACCAGAAAGAATGACGACCAGAGTATCATCAGGGGCGATCCGCCACAAATCCGTTTCTGAGATATTGGGAGAGACTCCAAAACTTGCAGCTGCCTCTCACGCCGACCGCTCCACGGAGCTAATGGATTCTGACAAGGCCACGCCCGAATCGCCTGCGAGAATGCGCTTGAAGGACAGGAAGGAACGCGAGAGAGAAAGGAGCAGGTTGTCCACAGTGGTTTTTCCTAAGCAGCAGCAATTACTGCAACAGGGCAAGAATGGCTCAATGGACCTGGTCCGGCAAGGCACAGGCGAATTGGATAAGGTGAACGAGGAGCAAGACTACCTCTTCACTTTGTTCCAGAAGCAAGCCTATTCGCAGCCTAGAGGGCAAAGCCTCAGCTCCCTCCTCGCCTCGGCCCACAAGACTTTGTCCACTGCAAATCACCTTGTCGACTATGGCGAGCAAATGGATTGCCGGACACTTCACAGGATTTATTCCCTTCAGCATGCCAACCGATGGCCACTGCGTCAGTTGAAGCGTTCGATTGAGCCCCCTCGACAGGGAACGCATTGGGATGTCCTACTGGATCATATGCAATGGATGCGTACCGACTTCCGCGAGGAGCGCAAGTGGAAGATCGCTGCGGCCAAGTGCTGCGCTGAGTGGTGTGCAGAGTATGTCAACAGTGACCCAGAGCATCAGGCATTGCTCCGTGTACCAGTCAAAATTCTCCCGAAAGCCGAAGAAAAGGAGGGTCCGAAGGCTGCAGCCCCGGAGACAGGCCATGAATTGCACGATATTCCTCATCCCGCTTCCCACCCTACTCCGGACCTGGTGCCCTCCGCGGAAGACGAATCGGTCAGCGACAGCGTCAATGACGAGCCGCATCATGATATCCGAGATACTATTGCACCAGCTGCTATCTTCTCCCTTGGTTCTGACGAGTTTACGTTCTCGCTTGACATGACTCCTACGGCTGAGAAGCTCCTTGGAGAACTGCCGATATATGCTCCTGCTAAAATTGCTCCGGATACCAACACGCCAACATTCAACACTCCCCCAGATTCCATCTGGAAAACCGAGATCCTTCCCGTCTCGAAATATGCCACTGGTAAAATCACCTTTGACAGAGAGGAACCGCCCAAGAAGCGTAGCCGATATGACTATTCTCAGTACAAGGACGACCCGGAGAACCAGATTATCGAGCTACCGCCGGAGCAGACTAATGTTGCGCTTTTCCGGCCTGAGAACCGGCATATTCGTGATCGCATCCATCCAGGGCATTCGTTCAGACCTCCAACGGAGCACCCAATGCCATCAGTTGGATTCTTTGAGTCGAGACAGTCTTCTCAATGGACGTACGCTGAAGACGACGAGCTCCGGCAGCTGGTGAGGGAGTATTCATACAACTGGTCACTCATATCAAGCTGCCTTTCGCCGCCGTCGCTCTTCTCATCTGGAGCCGAGAGGCGGACCCCTTGGGAATGCTTTGAGCGCTGGATCAGCTTGGAAGGACTACCAGCTGACATGTCGAAGACCCAGTATTTCCGGGCTTACCACCAGAGATTGGAGACTGCTCAGCGTACTGTACTCGCACAGCAACAGGCGGCCCAGCAGCAGCAGCAGAGCAACGGCCAACAGCCACAGATCCCGATCCGCAGGAGAACTACCCAGCCCCTTCGAGTTGATCGCAGAAGGTCCTCGAAACATTTTGCGTTGCTTGATGCTATGCGGAAACTGGCTAAGAAGCGAGAGACGATGCTGCAGAAACAGCAGCAAGGTATGTGTTTGGCTGCTGTTTTGCCCACAGGAACGTTGGCTGATTTACAATTGACTTAGCCGCCCATCTGGCGTCGCTGAGGAAAGCCAACGAAACGACCCATCCTAAACCCATCATCTCGTCACCCGCTGAATTCAGTCGTCTCAAGTACGACCGGGAGATGAAGCTGCAAGAGAGGCAAGAACAGTACCGGCAACAAATGATCGCGCAGCAACGAGTAAGTCTTCGCATGCGTGGATCTTGCCCAGGCATGTGCTAACCGCAAATTCAAGGCCAGCATGGCAGCTCAGCGCGCCGGTCAAGTGCCTAACCAGCAGTCGATGGTGAATGCTCCTGGGCGGAATCCAAACGGCATGCCTCAGAACTCTGCTAATCCAAGCATGGCTGGTGGCACGCCGAATGGGATGCCGAACGGCATGCCTTCTGGCGTTGGCGTTAACCAGGGGCGGCCGCCGGCTATGCAAGGAATGCCTGGAGGACCGTCGGTTAATGGCCCGATGCCACCTAATGGCATGGCAATGAAGATGATGCCGCAGTCTGGAATGCAGCAGGCACCGAGCGCAAGGCCTGGGATGGCTATGCAGGGGTCTCCGGATGGTAATACACGAGTCATTCGGGAGGCCAATCGACTCCAAGAGCAGCAACGTATCCTACAGACTCGGCAGCAGCAGCAACAGGGTCAGCCCCAGCAGCAGTTTCCCAACCAGCAGCAATTTGGGCCTCAGGGATCTCACTCTCCGAATCTGAACATGGCCAATGTTAATGGAGGACCGAACAACCCGGGTATGGTGGCGGCACTACAAGCTGGCGGCGGGATGCAAAGCCCGTCTTTCCACAATACTCCCCAGGGTGTTTCGACTCCTTCTCCTCGCATGGGACAGCCTAACCCTCTATCCAGCGGGGTGGTACCGACCATCAGCAGTATCCAGAGCCAGATCCAACGGAACAATCCCAATATGACTCCGGAGCAAGTGAGCAAACTGGCCACTGATCGCCTACACCAGTACCAGCAGCAGCGCATGTCTCAGGTTGCGATGAATGCAGCGGCGGGGAACATCGGTGCGGTACAGCCCAACTACCAGGCGTCGCCTGACGGCATCCAGCAACAGTCGCAGCATGGCATGAATGGAGGCATGCAAGTCCACCAGGCGCAGGGGTACTCTCCTATGATGCGAGTGCCGCAGAATGCCCAGCAGAACCGAGCCGGCCTTAACTCCCCTGCGATGAATGGAGCGGTGTCCCAGCAGAGTCGGAGCTCGACGCCGCAGACACAGCGTGGTGGAAACGCCCAGGGTGGTTCCAAGCCAGGGTCCAGCAACAGCCCGCATCCGCAGCAAGCCCAGATTGCCAGCGGCTAGACTGCGTGCGTCCTGCTGTGCTGCGCTGTACTTTTTGATTTCGGTTGTAAATATTGTTCATACACATCTTACGCTTTTATTGCCTCGTCCGAATGCTAGTCCTGTTCCCCTGTATCTGTACCTCTCTCACCACAACCTCCCTCTACTCGACCCTCTCCTTCTAACCGGTGTTTTGGTCTGATACTTGCGCTTAGAGCGTCAGCCAGCTTACGGTGGTATTTACACGTGTATTATTGATAGGAAGAATAGGTACCTGGATGTACTTGGGGTAGGTACATATTGCAACGGAGGAATCCAGGCCACGACATGTATGCATAGTGAGTGAATAATGTGTCTATCGACAAGCGGAAGTATGTCGATGTGTTATGGTTTATAGTGGACTAGCTACTGTACAGAATCGGTTCCCTGGCTGGGAGATCTAGACGAGTATCGGAGCGCTCATGTAGCTGGGAGCTTGATTGCCCATACAAGGCAAGTTGAATATTAGATAGAGTAGAAACGCTAGACACAAGACCATACAGAATACACCAGAAATGCAAGTAAGAGAGCGAAGCTGGCTCATCATAATAAAGCATGCTTTATGACACGCAGGAGCCATTGCACATCCTGCCAGCCGCCTCGATCCCCGGGTTTCTCTACCGGAGCTGGGACGTCGTAGTCCCTAGCGATGGAAGTGTCGTAGTCGTCGTCGACATCCATGTTTAAATCATTGTCGCTGTCACCTTCCGGCACTTTCTCGTCGTCGACTGGAATCTGGTCACCAAGCCCGGACGTAGTCTGCAACCCATTGCCCGACGACGGAGCAGGCTGCGCTGCCGCCGGCGCCGTCGACGGCAGGTCCTCCACGCCAAACAGCGTCCATTCGACCAACCGATCAATCCAACCACCCAGCCCGAACCCACGCTCGCGAGTCAACCGCTGCATCTCCAGCTCGTCAATCCCCCCGTCGTCCGATTCCGACTCCACCGACGACGTCTCCAACGACGACATATCGTCCTCCAGATCGTGTTGGATCTCCGCGATCTCAGACCGAATCCGCTCGTCCACAATCGCAGGAACAAAGTCCCGCTCCTCCTCGCCCAGCCCGGGGCTGGCCACGCCGGACCGCGACGGCCGCTCCGACTGCGCCATGTCCAAGCTCGTCAACGCCAGCCCGGCTTTACTGTTCCTCCTGCTCGCCGCCAGCGAGCGTGATCCGCGCCTGGACGGCGTGCGCGGGGTCGACGTCCCGGATCGCGGCTTCCGGCCGCTCAAGCTGCGGTGGTGGTAGTGGTGATTGTGACTGGAGTGAGGACGCTGCTGCTGCTGCGGGAACGAGTCGTAGCCCAGCGAGGCCAGGCTGGTAGAGCTCTCGCGCTTCTCGAGCCAGCTCTGGCCCTTTTCCTCGCGTGTGGACGAGGCGAGCGCAATGCCCGTGCGCAGCATCCACTCCGAGTCCGGGCGCGCGGATTTCCGCTTTGCGCTGTGGTGTTGCGGGGTGCTGCTGTCTTCCAGCTGGGGGAGGTCTGTGTCGCTTCCAGGCGCGCGGCTGGAGCTCTTGCTCCGCGGGTGTGGGTGTGGGCGTCGAGTGCGGGATGTGCTGCGGGAGCCCGAGAGCACGCCCGGAGTGCCTGGGACGGAGCGGCTAGCGAGGTAGGAGGTTCGCGACTGGCTCGGAAGAGCGCCGTCGGAGGTGTCATCGTGCGCAGAGGCATCTTCCTGCGGGTCTGGGTCGTCGTCGATGGGGAATCGGGGGGTCAGCGGAGCTAGAGAGACGTGGTTCAGGGCGGGATACGAGCGATGCGAGCGCACGCGGCCGGGGGGGTTGTTGAGCTGGGGGTGTTAGACATGGTGCTGGATGGAGTATAGGAGCCGTACCTCCATTGTGGTGTGGGAGTGAGCTGTTGGAGGTGAAAGAGGGAGAGAGATGGAGAGATGGAGCGGCAAGGCGGAGTTTCTCCTATGATATCAGCGCCCTATACTTATACCCCGGAGTATCTACAACTACACACCAGATAATTCATAACTACAACTTCTCCTGCGCAACCCCCAAATACACAGCTTCCTGCCGCCGCACGTCGTCCAGCACATTATACTCCATAATCCATCTCATCCGCTCCATCAGCGCCGCCCGGTTGAAGTTGCCTGTCAGCTGGTCCGGCGTGTCTGAACTGGCCAGCCTTCCTGCCTCTGCGCTCGTCCGGTTGACTCGGTCAGTCCGGGGTTTTCTCAGGTCCTGGTAGAACTGGAACGCTGCCTCCAGGTCGGCCGTCTTCCAGCGCTTCAGGATCGTCGCCAGCGCAATCCCAGACTCGATCGCCATGCATGTCCCTTGGCCTGCAGCCGTTAGCCAGGTCTCGTAGAGCCAGGAGCCAAGGTACTAACCCTGGTGAGGGAGCGTCGAATGCGCCGAGTCGCCCAGGAGGATAATTCCCGAGTCGCGTCTGTCGGGCTTCATCTCAAACCACTTGTCCAGCGGCTCTCGGGAATAGAGCGCCTGCTTCAGCATCTTCCCGTCCGGCGAGCCTTTCCGCAGCCCTGCGATGATGTCCTGCACCTGGGGACACCAGTCCGCCACATGCGCCTGCAGGTTGTCGATGTCCGACCTTGACAGCCAGCTCTCCGAGTCCCACGCCTCCAGCGGCTCAGACATGAACCCGATAACCGCAGCCCGGTCGGTGTTGGTCTCCCTATTCCCGATCGGAAGAATCAAGACATGCCGCTTGGGGCCGCGGAAGTTGACCGTCTTGCGCAGCAGCTGCGCCGTCTCCGCCGGGAGATCCCCATAGTCCACAAACCCGCGGTAGACAACCTGCCCCGAGTAGATCGGGGAGTCCGTCAATCCCATATCCTGACGGACTGCAGACTTGATCCCGTCGCAGCCGATCACGATATCCGCCTGCGCGACACTCCCGTCCTCGAAATTCAGCGCATACGCCGCGCCCGCGCGATCCACCGACTTCAATCGCTTCCCCAGATTCAGCGCCGAGGCTGGAATCCGCTCCTTGAGTGACTCCAGTAGGTGGGCGCGGTGAAGCAGGCGCGCGGGCGGGTGCGAGAACTCGTCGATGTGGCCCAGATACTCGCCCGTGCGGTAGTTGTGGTATTCCATGTAGCTCGGCAGCTTCGGCGATGACCGCCGCGTCATGCTCTCCCGCAGTCCGTAGGCGTCTAGAATGCGGTTGGCGTTCGCGGTGATGTTGACCCCTGCGCCGACTTCGCCGAACTGCGGTGCTTGCTCGTACAGCTGGACATCCTTCAGTCCTGCGTAGAGAGCGGCGTTGATGAAGGACATGCCTCCGAGGCCGCCGCCGATGACGGCTATTCTCTGGTGTTCGAAGCTCATTCTGGTTCTAGGTCGAGTGAATTCGGGATCAAAGGGGAAGTCTAGAATCGGGCCATGCGGGCTGAGTGAGGTATTTATGGCCGTCGACGGCTTGCCGATGCGAACAGCCGTGGACATCTCCTTGGTCGAGCTTCATGGCTGCAGTGGAGAGAGGCGCATCGGAAGCTCTCCACAGACCCATCGGAAGGAAATCTGGGGTTCGGATGAATAGCCTGCCTATCTATGTATACCGTTTTTGCTAGAACCAAAACTGTATTATTCCATAAGCCGCTTTTATATCACGCAATCTTCCCCTTGTTCGCAACAAGCCCCTCCAGCGCCGAAATCGCAGCCCACATGCGGTTCTCTGCCTCGGGGAAGACCAGCGACCGGTTGCCGTAGAACACTTCGTCGCTGACCTCCTCGGGGTGTCGCGGCAGACAGTGCATGAATTTCCATCCCTCCCTGGCCCCGGATCGTTTGGCCAGCTCCGTGGTGACCTGGAAGCCGCGAAAGTCCTCCATCCGCTTGATCTTCTCCTCCTCCTGTCCCATCGACACCCAGGTGTCTGTCACCAGGATATTCGCCCCTTTCACCGCCTCTTCGGGAACATTGGTCTGCGTCAGCTTCCCGGGCCTGGGAAGCCGAGCGCGCGTCTCGTTGATGAATTTCATCATGTTGGCCGGGATCTCATAGCCCTTGGGCGTGGCAACCGCCAGCTCGACGCCCATCTGCGCAGCGGCAATGGCCATGTCGAACAGGACGTTATTCGCATCGCCCACCCACGCGATCTTCAGCCCCTCCAGGCCCAGGCTGGATAGATTTCCTTTGGACGAGAACGTCTCGTAGATGGTTAGGAAGTCGGTAATGATCTGGAGCGGGTGGAACGAGTCGCAGAGGCCATTGATCACCGGGACGGTGGCATGCTTCGCGAGGTCGGCGACGTCGGAGTGCTTCGACACACGCGCCACAATGCACGACACCATGGACGAGATCACGACCGCGGAGTCATACATCGACTCGTTGACCCCGAGCTGGATGTCATCCTTCCCCAGGAACATGGGGTGGCCGCCCATCTGCGCCACGGCAGCTTCGGTCGACACCCGCGTCCGCGTACTCCGCTTGTTGAACAGCATGGCCACCGTTTTCCCGCACAGCGAGCCCGGCAGGTTCTGCGAAATGGAGCCCGACTTGATGGCCCGCTTGTGCGACGCCGCATTGCGGACTAGCGCAGTGAACTCGGCGGGGGTTAGGTCTGCGATCGAGAGAAGATGCCGGGGGGCAAAGGGCGAGGTCGGGGGCATCGTCGCGGACTGGGACGAGTAGCGTCGCAGGGCAGAAACCCGGCGGACGGGCTGGCTTCGGTAACAGGCGGTCAATTGGCCATGGCGGCCATGGCGGCCGGCAGCTTTGAGGCTGGAAATCATTGCTGATGGCGGCAGTGAGTCAGGATACTCGCAGTGAGTAAGTAGTTACTACAAACAGTCAAGACTATTTATTCTCGGAAGCCGATCCCGCATCGCCGATTAGATAATGCCGATTAGATAAGGCCTGCCATTACGTCGCTCGCTCGGCCTCTCCTCTTCCTCTTCCTCTTCTCTCCATCTCTTCTGTCCTCCTCGTCTCCTGCCGCTTGCTGTATTCCGTTCACTGGTCGCTTCCAGTCATGGCCGACGAGTCTACCCGGCCTCTGCTGGACAGAGGCTCCTCGCCGTCTCCCCATCGCCCATCCTCTGCGACGGGTCCTGTATCCCCTCGTTCAGAGCGTCGCGGCAGGCCGTTCGAGCTGTCCTCGGAGTCCACTCCCCTTCTGAACCGTCGCGACGATGACCTTTACACGTACGGAACGCAGCCAACAGAAGTCCCGCACTCCGAATCGCCGGACTCCTCGCCGGAGCCTGACCCCAAAAAGCCCCGTCGCAGGATAGGCCCGATTTTTCTTGCCATGATTGTGCTGCTCATCGCAGTAACCATTCTTACATTTAGCTTTGCTGTGCCAGCTGTGGTGCAGGAATACGTGAATGAGGCGACCGTCTTCCGGCCCACGAACCTCTCCGTCGACTCGGCGACCGCCGATGGTGTTCGAACACGGGTGCAGGGCGATCTGGTGCTGGACGCGAACCGAGTGCAGAAGAAATCAGCCAGAGATCTAGGCCGATTCTTTACGTGGGTTGCGAGGGAAGTTGAGACGCGCAGGTCGGAGGTGCAGGTCCACCTTCCTGAGTATGGGAATGCTCTTGCTGGCACGGCATCGCTACCGTCCTTCAAGATCAATATCAGGAATGGCCATGTCAACCATGTCGACCTTCTGGCCGACCTCACAGCGGGTGATATCCAAGGTGTCCGCACGGTGGCGGTTGATTGGCTGGAAGGGAGACTAGATCGCCTACGTGTTGACGGTCTGGCAAAGGTGAAGCTCAAGTCCGGTTTGCTGAGCCTGGGGACTCGGACTCTGTCCGACACTCTGGTTTTTGAAGGTCAGTGTCCCGTTCCTCTGCGCGATGAGGAGCTAACTCTACTAGGCGCTGATTTCCCTGCCCTCCCGAAAGTCAATATCACAAAGGCGAATGTATACGACACAGACCCTCCTTCCGAGAAAAGTGCGATGGCTGTTGACATCTCGCTCCGGGCCATGATTGATTCTCCCTTTGCTCTGAGTGTTCCTCGACTTGGTTTCGAAATACTCGTTCCCAATTGCTCGCCCGACGACCCCTACATATCCGTTGCAGATGCCGCCACGGAATTAATTCAAATCGATCCTGGGCACACTACCAGCATGAATGTCGGCGGCCTGATCCGCGGCCTTCCTAGCGAGTTGACTGAAACCTGCCCCGGGAAACAATTCTCGCCACTGGACTTCCTGATGAAGAGCTATATCCGTGGCCGCAAGACTACTATCTATGTCCGCGGTGTGCAAACCCCGTCCTCGGGTACCCCCGAGTGGATGGGAGACCTCCTCAAGAATGTCACGGTCCCGCTGCCGTTCACAGGGCATTCCTTGGATAATCTGGTCAAGAATTTCACCATGTCCAACACCCACTTCTCTCTCCCCAATCCTCTCGCGGAGCCAGGATCACCAGAGTCGCAGCTGAGGGCCTCTGCACTGGTCAAGGTTCTTGTCGGCGTGCCAAGGCAAATGAACTTCCGGCTGGATATTCCACGAGTTCGCGCCACCGCCGGGGTGTACTATAACGAGACCAAACTCGGTGATTTGGTACTGCGCGAATGGCAAAAAGCGAATTCGACACTTATAGAAGACCGTGAGGGCTCCCCGGCTATGTTCGTTCAGTTTCCCATGAAAGATGCACCGCTGCATGTTACGAACGAGGATGCGCTGGCTCAGATCCTTCAAACCCTAATATTCGAGGGGAAGTCGGTCAATCTCAGCGTCGCTGCTGTTGTGGATGCCGAGATCTCCAGCGGCTTGGGACAGTTTGCCGTCCGTGGAATACCGGGTGATGGGAAGGTGCACGTCAAACGTAAGATCTCATCGAATGCTGCGGGCTTTCAATGCTGACGCCAAATAGCTCCGTATAGCGGGTCAATGGGGCAGCTCAGCCCTCGAATAGAGTCCTTGGAACTGGGCCCTACAACGGAGTCGTCCATGCTCATGAGAACCACAGTGAACTTCACCAATCCAACCAAGTACTCTGCGACGGTACCGCTCTTTGATATAATGCTGCTATATAATTCGACTGCAATGGCTCATATGACAGCTCGAGACGTCTCGATTGTCCCAGGCAATAATTCCGGTGTTCAGGTTGATCTTCTTTGGAACCCATTAGCTTCAGGCGGCCCAAATGGCGTGAAGGCTGGGAGAGAGTTGGTTTCTCAATACATCTCCGGTAGGTGCTCTGGATTCCCCGGGCATTGGGTTCTTGTCTGACGTACACGCAGGCTTCAATACTACTGCCACTGTCCAAACACATGAAGGAACAATACCAGCGCTTCCAAAACTCGGGGAAGCGATGTCCAAGCTGGCAGTCGAAGTCCCACTCCCCAATGTGTCAGGTCCTCGACTTCCTGGTGGTGACGAAGGTGAACCCGATGATGGACAACCCCACTTCATCCAAGATGCAACGGTACTGTCCACCTTTTTGGATGCCATTTATCGCAATGGACACTGAATAATGCCGTTGGGGCAATGCATTTATTGTCAGACCTGATTCGTCGCTGGTCACTCTGGGCGCAACTTACTGACTGAAGCGCTGCTAGCTGCACCTGTTTTCATCAACGGCCGAACTCACCTTGTCCTCACCACTGTCTAAGACGACAATACTCGTCACCTCGGTTGATGCAACAGCGTTCTACAAGAAAACCGAAGAAGTTGGCACAATCCACCACCGGGCCCCGTTCAAGGTGCCGCCGGGCATTTCGCAGCCTCCGCGATTACCGGTCGACCTGAACCTGGGCGGGATTGGCTACAGCGCCGTGAAGAGGGCATTGGGAGACTCTTTGGATATCAGTGCCGTTGCGGATGTTGGCGTTTTGGTTGGGAATTATACCGATTCCTTTGTATACAAGGGAGATGCGATTTCGGCGAACATCAGGATATAAGTTCCCTTTGGGTTAAAGGATTGGCTACAAGGAATTGGCGCTTGGGAGGTTTACTGATTATTGGGTATATGGGTATAATGAGTATGAGTGCCGACGACTGGTACGAGTTTGGATATACACCTGCTGGATGTACACAGTACTATACCCGCTGGAATGACCTTTCAGGTTTTGGTGGCGCCGGGCTATATCCCTAATATGATAATCGAGGCCAACAACGTCCATTGATACAGAATACAGACCAGGAAAACAGATATTATTAAAGTCGACCCATATCCGCAAACACAAGGGAATTTTGTATGCAATATGAATGTTTAACCAGGAGGGAGGGTGCTTGCATCCACGACGTCCGCAGCCTCCTTCTCAATTTCCTCGTTGGGCTCGCCGATAGGAGAACGCGGCAGAGCCATCAAGCCGGTGCGAGTAGACTCGAGGATACCGAAAGGAGCGATCAATTTCAGGAACGAGTCGATACGGGACGGTTTAGCGGAGCTTCACGGGTCAGCTGCCAGAACAACAAATACTTGCATAGAGACCTACACTTCGACAATGCAGTTATTCGTGCTGATATCCAGCATCTTCCCACCAAACTGATGCGTCAGACGAGTAATCGCATCCAGATGCTCATGCTTATGCCTCAGCGCCTGGCTAGGCGGCAGGCTGCGCGGATGGAATGAAGGCTTCCGCTCCGACTGGCTCTGCGCCTGCTGCTTACTACTACCCTTCTGCTGGCCCTCGACCGCCTCGCCGGGGGTGGTAAGCTCGCGGTGGTGCTGGAGGAGCTCCTCGAAGAACTCGGGGCCGAGAATGCTGACCTTGGCGAGGAGCAGCTCGCGCTGGACGAGGGCCGAATCGGTGTAATCGAGCACGGCCCAGACGGGGACGAGGTCGTCGAGCTGCCGACGGGCCTGCTCGACGACGCCGTCCTGGCCCTGCAGCACAATCGTCATGCGCGAGAGGTCCTCGACCTCCGTGCTGCACACCACCAGGCTGTCGATGTTGAACCCACGCGCGGCCAGGATCCCCGAAATCCGCGACAGCACGCCCGGCTCATTCTGCACCAGGCAGTTCAGGATGTGCCGCTTCGGCGGGTTTGTTGGCGGAACCGGCGTCTCGTACAGGATCGACGACACGGCTGTCGGGGCGTCCCATTGCGGGGATGTGTCGGAGACCGGCAGTGGGAGTGGCGAGCGCCGGTGCAGCGCCTTGTAGGCGAGAGCGGAAGTCGAGCTGGAGGAAGCTCGGCTTGCGGTGTAGGTGAACCGGGGGAAGAGGAACGATGGCGTTGAGGATGCGATTCTGGCGGATGCGGCTGCGGTGGAGGGGAGGAAGGATGCTGATGCTGATGCTGCTGCTGTCGACAGCATCAATGGGCGTCGGAAGAGAGCCATGGTCTGCGGGACAGCCTGCAGGAAGAAGCAGGCGAGGAGTGAAGCTGAAGGGGACCGAGAGTTGCGACTCAATGGATGGTTTTATTCGCCGCTCCGACTTCGGGGAGGCTGACTCACTGGTAAGGTATTGTAAGGTATTATAATGTAAACCCGTGACAGTGTGACAGTACCGCTATGCTGCTTCGGGGCTAGCGCGGTGTGCCCATCGTCCGCTACGTTCTTCCTGCTTTCTCTTTCTCATCTTCTCTGTTCCAGCTCGCCGTCTGCTGCTGTCGCTTCTTGCTCCGCTGTCTTCCCGTCGCATTGGTCCCGTAGCCTGTACGGGGTATCCCTCTTGCATTCCGCGGTCTTAGTTGTCCTCCGTCAGCTCGGTGATCGATACTCCTGCAGCTCCTGGCTGTGAACGCTGCTCATCCTCTACTCACCACTCCGTCGTCCGTCTTTTGCCTGGTATTCCAGCGTCGCAGATACATAATGGCCGATGAAGTTCACCGCCCCAAACGCTCCCGTTTCGACCAGAAGGAGCCGGAGCCGAAGCGAGCATCGCGATTTGACCGCCGTTCCCGATCCCCCTCATCGCGACAGTCTACCGCAGCTCGAACCCGCAGCCCTCTGAGCGGAGAACCGCGCAGTCCAAGCACTGAGGTGAAGAAGGAGTCGCTTGGCGATCCCGCCGCTGCTGCAGGTATGCTGATTCTTTGCCTACTCTGGATGCGAGGAGCTCACATGTGGCCGTATTACAGCTGCTGCTGCGGCCCAGATAAACGCTCAACTGCAAGCTAAAAAGGGAATCCAACATGCCGATGTCCCTCCCATTCGCTCGGTATGCGCAAGAACATGCTAGCATGGCGGCTTGCTGACTGACCTGTTCAGACTGCCAGTCCCGCTCCGAAACCCGTGTCGCCGGCCGCTAACGAGAACCCCGAGAAGCTAAACGCTGATACCTACGTCGAAGATGGAGATTACATCAAAGACATCGAGATCAATGACTTGCGCAACCGCTACATGCTGACAAAGGGCTCTACTCAGAAGATGGTAATTCCTCCTGCTATACTGCCGGTATTTCCAGACGTTGTTCTGCCGGCCAACAGCATTTCCTTTATTTCTTTCGCTCGTGTGTTGTTGAAGCTTACACATAACTGCCGTAGCATTTCACCCTCCCTCTTTTGCATCTGCTGACCTCCGCTACTTGATTTAGATTAATGATGCATCTGGCGCCGGTACGCCTTCATTCCATGCCATACTTTATCAACCTTGATTAGGAAGAAGCTCATCAGTTTTTCTCTTAAGATGTCACTACCCGCGGGAACTATTACCCGGATAAGAACATGTCGACCGCTGCGGTAAGTTCTCCGACACATGCAAGTGGCATATCCTCTAAACTGGCTTTCTTGTCGCTAGAACCCGCCGCTGTACCTCCACGTGACGTGCACGAACAAGGAGGGCCTTGACAGGGCCGTCGATTTCATTGATGATCTCCTGAAGAAGGAGCTGCCCAATCTGGTGGACGAACGACGATTTCGTCGACGAGAGCCGGAGCAGGTGGAGCGTGACGAGTTTGGTCGTGTATGCAGCCTACTTCACCTTGCGAGAGCTGAACTAACGTCGGTGCAGCGGAAATGGCCCGAGGAACGGATCCTCATCGACCTCGAGCCGATTCCTGGATTTAACCTACGCGCGCAGGTTGTTGGTCAGGGCGGTGCATATGTTAAGCACATCCAGCAAAAAACCCGCTGCAGAGTCCAAATCAAAGGCCGTGGCTCTGGGTTTGTGGAACAAAGTACTGGCAGAGAGGCCGATGAGCCAATGTTCCTACATGTAGCGTGAGTCATTATCCGTGTACTCCTTACGCACCTCGCTAACAACAATTTAGCGGGCCCGACCCCAATGAGGTCAAGAATGCGAAGGAATTGTGTGAAGACTTAATGGCCAACGTGCGCGAACAGTACCAGCGATTCAAGGAGAACCCGCCGCAGCATAACTACGGTGGTTACGGGCAGCGTGGAGATCGATACTCCTATGGCGGTAGCTACGGCGGATATGCCAGCCAGCCCACCCCGTCCTCCGCAAGCCCGTCTGGAACTCCTGGGGTCGGAGGAGCGAGTGGGAGCCCGACCGACTACAGCGCGCAGTACGCCCAATACTATGGGTCCGATCCCTACGCTGCCTATGGCGGCTATCAGAATTACGTCGCCTATTACCAGTACTACCAGCAGATGGCCCAGCAGCAGCAGCAACAACAGTCGCAAGATACAGCTGCTCCACCGCCACCTCCATCCAGCGAAGCTCCTCCTCCGCCTCCTGGTGCGGGATCTCCTGGGGTTGGTGGCTACGGTGCTGTAAGGACCCTGATTCAAACTGATGAAAGTAGGCAGGCAAGCTAATTTGATATAGGTTCCTCCGCCGCCAGGGCTATAATGCCAGTCGATTTGGCGTCGGGTGATTTGACCTGAGGCTGGCAATTCTGTTCAGTTGTTTTTCTGCCTTGCTTCTCGTCTCGCTACTGTAGCAAAAGATTTCCCGTCTCTGTTTCAGTATCTCTCTCTCTCTCTTAGCTTGCTTGTTGTATTTGATTCTTTCCTAGCAATCGTCTGTATTGTAGATAGAAAATGGAATTCTGTCCGCTTATGCTCTCTGAAATCCTGCAGCATAATTATATGAAGGAAGTAGATAAGTACAGTAAAAACGCCCGATCCATAGCATCGTATCCCAGCACCCAATTCGAACACCACTAATTCAGACAGAAACCCATCTATAATCAAGCTCCCAACCCCCCGAATCCACCCCCGAGTGCGTGGCCCGCATAATCAACCAAAGTTCATAACGTATACGCATCCAAATTCTCAAACGGAGTCGACTCTTCCGACATCGACCACTTTTGCTTCGCCAGCTTCTCCTCGCCCTCTTTACAGAAGTCGCACGCGAAATCGCACAGCGCATTCTTATCCCCTGTCCCCAAAACCTGGCTGGAACCACTAGTGGTGCTAGAGCTCGTCCGCTCGAGATCGACGTCGCCGAAAAGATCGCGGATCAGGTCGTGCCGGCAGCGGCTCGTTGCTTCGCAGTAGTGCGCGACCTTGTTGAAGCTGAGGAGGCGGGCCTGCAGGTTTTGGAGTTCGGGGGTTGTGGCCGGGTTCGAGGTCGAGTTGGTCGTAGCCGTGGTGGTGGTGGTGGTGGTAGTAGTAGTAGTAGTAGTATTGGAAGTACTGGTGGTAGTCGGGGAGCGCGGGACCCCGGTGCGAATGCGCGCGCTCTCGATATCCCGATCCAGTCGTTCGCGCACCCGGTTTCGTTCGATGAAGTTGTAGTAGACGATGGAGGCCGCGGCGCGGCCGTCGCGGCCTGCGCGCCCGGATTCCTGGACAAAGCCCTCGAAGCTCCGTGGCGGGCTCCAGTGGATGACGAAGCGGACATGCGGGTTGTCGATTCCCATGCCGAAGGCGTTGGTAGCGACGATCACGGAGAAGGCTGGGGGAGGGGAGTTGGGCTGTGTTTCAGCGCTGGGCTGCGGCGATTTCCACTCGGCCTGGATCCGGGAGCGGTCTTCGTTGGACAGGCCGGCATGGTAGGCGACGGCGTGTATACCGTCCCATGATGCGGACAGCGCCTCGGCGAGCTTCTCGGCTGCCGACCGGAAATTCACGTAGATGATTCCCGAGATCGGGGGCAGTGAGGCGTCCTCGGAGCCCGTTCTGTCCTTTCGGCGGTCTTGAATGCATCTCAGCCATAGTATGAGGTTGTGGAGCTTGGTTTCCCTCGGGTAAAACGTGCCGATGGGGTCGGAGAGGTATCTGATTTCGTAGTGGATGTTAGGACGCGCCGAGGGGGTGTTGAAGATCTTGAGCTGGGAGGTGTCGAGCCCGAGGAGCGTGATTACGTCGTTGCGCACGCGCGGGGTGGCAGTGGCCGTGAAGGCGCTGATAGGGACAGACGGGATCTTCAAGGCGCGTTTGAACCAGGACAGCTCTTTATATGCTGGGCGGAAGTCATGGCCCCATTCGCTGATGCAGTGGGCTTCGTCGATGGCAATCCGGGTCAGCTCCCCCTGGGAATGGACCGTCTGCAGGTTCCGCCGGAAAGTCTGTGTCTGGCACAGCTCCGGGGTCACGTAGAGAAGACGCGTCCGCGGGTGCCCCGAGAGGAGGTCTTCTGTGATCAGGCGTCTCTCCGCTATGCTGGTGTTGGAGTTGATTGTTGTGACCGGCACCCCTATGGCTTGCAGTGCGGTGACCTGGTCCATCTGGGAGTATGGTTACATATTGTTGGTAGATAGAAGAAGGCAGGTCTGCTTGCTCACCATCAATGCGAGGAGCGGACAGACGACCACCGTCACTGGAACACGGTCTTAGCCAACAAGCCCAAGTCAATTCGGCGGATACCGATACCAACCTCCATGGCTGATCATGGCTGGCAACTGGTAGCACAGGCTCTTCCCAAAGGACGTCGATGCCTGCAGGAAGACATCATGGCCTTCGACGACGGCGGATATGACCTCCCGCTGCAGGGGACTGTGGGATGTTAGATCAGGCCGGCCGATGTTTTGGCTACTCACCGGAAAGATTTCTTTCGGAAGACCCGATGGAGGTAGAAGTCCAGGTCTACTTTGCGGCGGCCATTCTGCATTTTGCAGAGAGATAGAGATACCAAGTGGGAGTTGGAGGAGAGAAGTCGGGACAGCCACGTGACACACCATGCCCTGGCTTCTTCTGCCTTCTATTCCAGGTCTGTTAATACTGGAAAGCCTTCCATATGGCCAGCTCTATACTCTACTATATTCTAATCGGTACATACAATACAGCCCCTATATCTATCTATACATGGTCACCTCGATTCTCTCTTCGAGCGCCTTTCCGCTCTGCGCATCTGCGCTTCCAGCTCCTCTCTGATTATCTGGACATCAAATGCTTTGCGCTTCGGCGGATACCAGAGTCGCTCGATTGTTAACCACACCTCCAACAACTCGTCGGGTTCGCAACACGCGCCAAACGCGCGAATAATTTGTACAATCATCTGCCGGCCCAGAAATACGCCGTTCTCGATTTGCCGATCCAGCTCTGCCATCTCATCCCACGCCTGTCGACTGTGCTCCGGATTGTTGAACAGTCGCTCCACATCTACCTTGTCGAAATTGAGGAAATCATCAGGCCTCTCCTGTTCGCCACGGTGATCCTCCTCCTGCTCTTCTTGATTTTCGCTGGGTGGGCGGTCGGCGCCAGGATTCCTGGGCAGTGGTATATACAATTCGGTCGGGCCTTTCGGCAGATTCACCTTCTTGATGTTGCGACGAGATTTGTCGAGCGGATTTTCCCAGACAAGCCACTGCGTTCGGCGATGGAATCGGTCGGTGTACCTCTCCATGGACTCATTGAGGGCTCGACGGTATGCCTGCCAGGAATATCGCAGCTTTTCTGCAGTCCAATGGCTCTTTCGGCCACCGTGGGAGGCAAAGCCTTCAAAAAGCAGCGAGTATATCATCCCTCGAGGAGGAACTGCGTAAATGGATTCCATGTCTGTGACAATTGCCATGAATCGTCTGAGGTTGCCCGTTTGGCGAGCATAATGGTTGAGAAGGATGTAAAAGGTTCGAGTATCAGGCGACAGGAGCAGTGACTGCTGTATGGCGCGATGCCGCTCAGGTATCCCATCCTTGAGCGAAGACAAGTCCTCGAGCTGGTAGCCCGACTCCTTTGTTCTTTTTCGATAGAGGCTCATCTCGGAGGTGAGCTGTGGTAAGCACCGTGATGCCTGGGCGTTGACAGCGAACCCCCGTTTCTGGACAGCCCTGTGCGCCCACACCATACTGTCATACAAGGACATTACTGTTTTAAGATCGTTGGCTCGCGCGAATGATGATATCAGGCAATTCAAGACAACCGTGTCAACAAAATGACCGGCCTCGACAAATTCATTGTATGTTCGCCGGATCCCGTCAGCGTCACCCACCATTCCATAGTAGTGAATTTTGGTAACATGCCCAAAGCGGCGGAAGCTGATCCTGCGACTCGCCATCTCGCTGAGAATACGATCCGCGACAGTAAATTGACCGGCTTTCATAGCGGTTTCGAGCAGAACGGTGAACACCACTTCGTCAGATTCAGCTCGTCCTTGGCGTTCCATAAGATGCCAGATACCGATTGCCCGCACAAGATCTTGTTTTCTGCCGCCACGGCCAGCAAGGTGGATAGCAGAAGTCCAATTCGCACGAGATATGGGAAGATCCGCCTTGACCATATCCTCCACCAAAGCAAGATAGCGACGCGCATCCACCCTGCGTTTGTTCATTGGATCGGCAAATCGACGTAAGAGTCTAGCGCGCAATTCCTTCCTGATAAGGGGTATTCCAGGAGACGGGAGATGTCGATAAAGTCGAAACACGTATTGGTTCGATTTTCTCAGATCCCGCAAAGCGGCGACAAATTCGCTTACTGGGTCGTGGTCTTGTGGGTTTGGCGGCGTGTCTTCAGAGCGCACGCCGCGCTCAAGTGGCCTCTCCTGCTTATAGAATCCAACCCTGCTTTCCGCGTCCTCTAGTGTCTCAGATATGTTGCAATGTTGGGATGTTGATGCGTGCGTTCTTTCTTCTGGACAAGGCTCTGCAGGGCGAGCTCCGCGTAACTCGGTGGGACAACCCGGTGTGTCACCAAGGAAGAAGTCTGCGGAGACGACGGCAGTAGAAGCGCTGATATGCCTGATAACAGCGGTGCAAGTGGGGCCATTTCCAGTAAATGAATTAGATGTGCCCTCCGTTGGGTCGCAATTAGGTATTTGTGGCAGCTGATGCTCTGACTGCCTGTTTGGATCACCTCCTCCATCTGGCTTTGGATCATCGCTCACACGATCCGGTATACATGGCAATTGATGCCCTGGCTTCTCGTCGGGGTCACCGCTCCCGCTCGATTTCTGACCCTTCCCGCGGCTCGAGGGAAGCTCCACGTCGAATCCATCCTTCACTCGATTCCCGTCATTATCATCCACTTCCGATGTCTGTAGAAACCCGTTTTTGCGCATTGCTTGGGTTTTCACACAGCGCACTCCCAGACAGGCCGTTGACGAGCGAAAGCAATCCAGGCGTTTCCTCGACGGCTGCGGCCCACCGCTAGTCATATGTTTGGCTCGCGATACCCTCGTATTGTGCCTTGGCGCATTCGCGGGCCTCGTCGACAGCTTCCTAGCCCGAGGCGAGTGATCAGCGCAGAAGCTCGCCATGACCAGAGAGCTGACGAAAACGTCCGCTATAAACGTAGCGGTTGGGCGAGCGTGTCGAGAGGCGAATCGTCTGACCGGGGCATTGTAAGACGAGGGTTTTGACTTAAACATGGAACTGGGAGTTGGGAGCAAGTTGGCGCGCAATCCGTGCTGGGATAGGCTCGACGAGGACGGGGGTCTAGCAGGGAGAGGCATGGGACGACAGGCATCGTGACATTGGGTCAGCCATGCATAGAAATGTGGCAGAGCGACTCTCCTCGAGACGCGGGAGCAAGAAGCAAAGCAGCAACAGAGGAAGGGAGCAGGGCAGAGTATTCGTGGTGAGCTGGGGAGGCCAAGGCAAATTTATTATTTGTTGCTTTGCCGGGCGGAGAGCGGCCTGGACCAATCGGAGGCGCCAATTGCCAATCCTCTTTTTGCCTGTCTGTTCTGCCTCTCCCACTGCTCCTCCTCCTCCTCTCCTCTCTCTACTCACATATCGTCTGTCCGACTGTGTTCCAGGCTGGATATTGCTGGCTGGTGTGTGTGTCTTGCTCCGCCTTTTCGCATCGTGTCGGAAAAGAAGTCCTCGCCGCCTCTACGACCGACCAGCCTCAATCCTCTCGGTTCTGTCCGCGATGGGCAAATTCGATTTCACCGCCTCCCGGGTGCGACAGTTGGCTCTAAATCAGAAAGCCTCTGGGAAGACCAGTAAACTCCCGGCATGGGTTGATGTTCTGGGTGATATCCCGCCGTCCCAGGTCGTCGTGCGGAACCAGCCGCCGCAGCACCAGCTCATCCGACAGCGCTTGAGAAAAGATTCGGAGGATTCGAAGCCGCGTGTTGTGTACGAAGCCCAGGAGAAGCGTATAAAACCGAAAAAGGCGAGTCGAGTGTTCCAACCTATGCCGATCAGATTCGAGGAGGACCAGCTGCGAAAGGAATTCTTCAGCGATCACCCGTGGGAGCTTGCAAGGCCCCGGATCCTTGTCGAGAAGGCTGGGAAAGACTTTGAACACCATGACTGGAGCCGGATTCAACAGCCAGGAAAGAAACTAGATGGCGAGAGGTAAGTGGTTTCCTACGAAGGTTCCGAGCTGTACGCTAATATTTATCTTCCTGCGACTAGTGTTGTTCAACGACAGCTCTGGCTCCTTCAAAATGAGCCCAACATGACGAAGGGAGCTGCCTACGATATTGCGCGCCGTGAGTTTTATCGTCTGCGTCTGCGGGAGGATATTGAGCGACGGGTTGCTGCCGAGGAGGCTCAGGCGTTCGGTGCCGACTTTGGGCCGTCGCGCCTGGAAATTGGAATGCAGCTCGAAAATGAGGAGTTCGAGCGTTGGAAGAAATGGGCCAGGATAGAGGCCCAGGCGCAGCTTAACCAGGACGTAACTGCCGGTGCCGCCCAAAGCGCCGCAGCTGAGGCAGATAGCGCGCCGGAGAGTGCCATTGAGGAGAGCGCTGGGGAGTCTTGAGGGATCTTTGGTCTGGGAGTGTATAGCGGACGGCTGGAGGCCATGTATACTACCGGCGTTTCTGTTTCTCATTGTTTTGTCCACGATCGCAGCCATATAGAATCGATATTCTGCACGCAGGATTAGGTAATCCAGGCCGTTGGTGCCAAGGGACAACGTTGGCCAATCAGACGGCAGAATCGCGCTCCCGCCTCCAAACTGCCGGCGGCTTTGTTTCATCGTCCTCTCGTCCCATCCTTGCTTCTTCCTCCTCTGCTCCCGTTATGGCCCTCCCTCGTTGACTCTCTGGGCGTCTCTTCATTCCGCTTCCATCTGTTGACTGGCCAAAATCCCAGGGAATGGGTGATTCGGAACACCACTCGCGTGGTTAACTGTGTTGCTGCCAGTCGGTTTGCCTGAGTCTATTGTCAGTGCTGGCTCACTACTCGGACTCGGCTTGCTGCCGTGGTTTTATGAGCTGTCTGGAGCTCTATTTGCTGTTACGAGTTGATGACCGTGCCTACATACGCTACAGGGCGACTGACCATGTCCCGTTTTGATCTCCTACACCGTTTGCGTTCTAACGGTTGAACCTCTGCGATATCCTCCCATGTCCGATTGATTACTCGACCCTGGAACCACGGATATATAACTCCTTTACTTGGGCCTAATTTTACCAGTTCCGTCATGCTCTCCACAATGACTCGCCCGGAGGACACGATTAAGGTACCTCAGTCATATTGTGGTGACACCGGCGAGGATTATGAAACTAGGGAAGCGTCTGAGCCGGGGAGCCCGCCTCTTGATTTGAACATCGATGAACCGACCAAGATTGACGGCGATACCACGAGACTCAATAGGTCCGCAGGTGATGGGAACAGTGATGCCAAACAAGGCGCGCCGCGATTGCTCTCGCCGGAAGAGGTTATCGAACTTGCTCGGCGGTCTGTCGATAATGGTATCCAGGACACGAAGCGCTCCCTGGCCGGAAACGAGGCGGTCAGCGATGTGGTCAAGCCGAAGCTGACGATTGACCTGGGCCATTCCAACATTGACCGCGTTCCTGAGACGGTAGTCGATATCATCAAGGACGAGGTTGAAAGGTGAGTGTGCCAATTCTGCTGGATCTGGATCCGTCTCCAGTGTTGCAGGACGTGAGCTAATACGAACAAGGCTCTCTTTGTCGAACAATTTGATATCTCACATTCCCCACCGGTTTGCCGAGTGCTTTCATCTCCGATACCTTAATATCAGGGCGAACGATTTCCGTGAATTTCCCAAAGGGGTACGTGTCAATGTCTTACTAAAGTCCTCTGATTATTGATAAAAGATCAGGTGTACGAATTACCGCTCCTGGAAATATTAGATCTTAGCCGGAACAAGATCAGTTCTCTGCCAGAAGAGATAAACAGGTTGACCTCCTTGCGTGTCTTATCGGTGATGCAAAACCGCCTTGAAGAATTGCCTCTTGGGCTCTCTGACATGGGCAAACTTCAAATTCTGAAGATTGCCGGGAACCCCTTGCGATATCCCCTACGTCGAGTCTTGGATGCCTCCGAGACAGATATTGCGCCGTCATCAATGACGGATAATGAAAAAGAAGTCGCAGTCACTGCAGAATTGAAAAGATTCTTGAAGGCTCGACAGCCGGTCACACCTGAGCCTGAAATTGGCAGTGAGACAAGGTATGCAACTCCGGTTATATTTTATCACGATGAACTAACGCGGTTCAGTGAGATCTCATTTGACACGCCCAGACCTTTCAAGCGTGGCATGAGCAGCCGGTTTCCTGTCATCCCAACCATGGGTGATGGCTCATCCGGCCCTAGATCCCCGTCGTGGTCGCGGCACCCTCCGATTGCCGCCAAATCCCATTATCGCATGGCCTCTGGGCATGGGTCTTATGCCAGAGGTTCTCGCCAGCGGTCTGGTCTCAACCCCCTTTCTGGGGTAAGCGAGCGCAATCGAAGCAATAGTGAGGGCATCATCCAATCCTCCGCTGCTGCGCGTAGCAAGCGGATGGGGGTTGTCAACCGGAAAAACACCGACTTAGATACATTGGACGAGACTCAGCAGTATCGGAATAGCCATCTTCGTGGACTCAGCCATGGGTCCGTTCTTAGAACGGGACCGTCGGGTGCTACAGGAGTTGGCAACTCATCCAATCCAAGCAGCCCGAGAGAGCGCAGGCGTCTGAAAGACGGCTTCGTGAACCGGATGTCCAGTCTGCCAGAGCACAAGGGAGAAGCAGAAGCCGGGGAGCCTATTATTGAGTGCGCCAAGGGTATTTTATTTGCGCTTTTTCAGATTCAATTCCATGTGTCCTCTTTGATCAACGTGATTAAGCGCGGCGACTCCCGGCGAAACAGCCTGGAGATCGTTTTCTACAATGCCTGCACTCATGTCGATCGCCTTAATGAAGCCCTCGAGAACGCAGAGCGCGCCGCAGATGATTCAGACTCGAGGAGGCTGTCAAATGAGGGTGTCAAGCGAGAGTGTGAGACTTGCATCATGGCATACACCCACGTCGGCACGCAGCTACGCAATAATGTCGACAAGATTGTTGCCAACGGGGACGCTCGCTACGTACGGTCGCTGATGCTTATGGTCTATGGCAGCCTGATTGAGCTCCGGAATGCCTGTGTGGTCCTCGGAGTTCCGCTGCAGGACCGCAGCCGACTGCCTTCCGCTGGAAAGCACTCTGCTCCAGAATCCCGCAAGGAAATTAATGGTTCGGATTATTTCTCAGGTTCAACGATAACCCCAACGAGAGAGCATCCCGCGTCGGTGAGTCGGTTGCGCAGCGAGACCACGATTCAGCATCCCCAAATTACAACAACCGGGCCGTTACAATCGGCGACCAACTACCAATCGGCAGTCAGTTCACCCGGGTTTGCTCCCACGCCTTTGAACTACGGTAGCCGGAGCCGGTCAAGCAGCAGATCCAATCTTATTAATACATCCGTGCCATCGTCACTGGCAACACCTCGATCGGGAGAATCGTTCCCTCCAATGCCCAGCTCAGTTGTGCCTCGGATCAATCCATTAACCGGTTTGGATGAGATTGAAGAGGAACGGATTTTCGAGAAGATCTTCCATCAGCTCACGTCCGCATACACTGCTGCTATCCAGGCATTGCCGTTAGCCCGGCGTCAATTCGTGCGATGCCTGGAGGTGGCAGAACAGGCGCGAGAGTCAGAAGGAATCCAAATGCTCTGGAACAACCTCATTCGTCGCTGCCGTATGTGCATGGAGGCGTCTGAGGCGCTTGGCCTTCGGCTTTCGAACATGAGGGTGAAGGAACCGGGCGGGGGCATGCGGAACCAGCGTGAATTCTGGCAACTCTGCAAGACATTCATGCAGTCGTTCGTTGATCTTGTCACGGACATGCGGGAGGTGAGGAGCATGCAGCTCCTCCCTTCTGACATTGTGATAGTGCTTCGGCCTGTACAGAAGTGGAGCAGGGAGGCTGGACGACTAATCGAGGCCTCGCCTTGGTCGTACCTGGCAGACATGTCAATGAATGCGCCAGGGAACACGTATGGGCCGCCCCTGCAAGGACAGCATGCGCAGAATCAAGTCAACTCGAGCATGTCGCCGCAGTCAACGCCTCTTCCTGCGACTCCCTTGAGCGCTGCTCTGGGCCCAGCTGCGCAGGCGACTGTGCCGTCGACGCCTGCAAGTGCGTACAGTGACAAGTTCTTCGAAGGAGACGTTTTCCAGAGGGCTGATTCTCTGCTGTCGATGCCGAACCAAGCGCCAATCTTCAGCCGACGATGATGTGTTACGCCATGCCATTCTGCCTGTTTCGCTGATCTTGTCTTGGCTAAATATGGTAAACGTTCCACTTCTTTCTTGCCCACAATTTGTCACGCCTTGTCATGGGTTTCTGGTTTCTGCTTGTGACCAACCTTGGGGTTTCGACATGATTTGAAAAGCGGTAACTTGCATCCATCTCATCCTGGAAGGGATCCTGTGCAACGATGTCGTTGCACGCTCAGGCCTATTTCGAAAAGCGTGCAGAGACCGCGTTTCTGTCCTGTGCGGTGGCGATATCAGCCTTGTTGAGCGCCCCGAGTACATCTGCTGCCGGTTAGCTGTTTTGTTCTGAAGATCTAGGTCGAAGGAAGTTCGTTCGGTTCGGATAGACCAGGCATGGAGTACGGGTTCATTGTTCAGAGGAGTTGAGTTGTTCGCATTGCATAGCGCTCGGGCGATGTACGTAAATAGAGAATCAAAAGCAGCTGTTTTCTTGCTAGTCCAGGACTGATTTCGGGATAGGCCAGGAATGTAACACCAAGCAGGGGATCGAGAGTGGTTTGGGACATGCATGCGTTTCTGTATTGCTAGGAATAGCACTATCCCGGCGACCTAAGCCATGGATATTGTCCTTCACCTAGCAATGAGTATCCCAAGATAACGACGACCCCCGAAACACAAAACTAACTCAAGAGCGCCCCCCAAATCACAGATTCGACACCACGACATCCCTCACATACGCAAACATCGGCCTCGGCTGCTTGACGAAGACGCTATGCCCAGCATCATAGAAAAGATGGTACGTCGCCTTGCGGCCCTCGCCCCAGAGCCCAGCCTCGGGGGGCATTTCCTCGCCCTCGGGGACGCAGGGCTGCTGCTTGAGATGCGAGGTCGGGGTGCAGGGCGGCTTGTTGTCCGGGGCGGCGTTGTCGACGTAAAAGACGTTGTCGGGCGGATGGGCCCAGCCGCGGGTGCCGCGCCAGGTCAGGTTCTGCATGCTCAGCTCGGCGCCGAAGTGGTTGATCAGCATGTCGTTTTCGCCGGAGTAGATGTGCAGGTGCACGTTGTGGAAGGAGGTCAGGTCCGGGATGATCGAGTAGGCTGGCGGTTCGGCGGGTGGGGTCTGCGCCAGCAGCGTCTGCATGATCTCTGAATTGCAGAGTAGGAATTGCACCGCGCTGTGGTTTGCGGGAGGGGGGATGTGCAAGGCGTCCTGTACGTCGGCGCGGCTGAAGTACGCGGCAATCAGCGCCTGCTCGTTGACCGCGCTGCAGTTTTTGCTGATGTCGTACATGTCGAAGCACGGCGGCCCGGTGCCGATCTGCGACGAGGTGAACATGTAGTCGACGGCAGTGGAAAAGGTCGCGCAGGGCCCGTGGCAGGTGGAGTTGAGGATGGACTTGCGTGTTTCCTCCGCGGTTACTGGATGCGGCGCGCAGGACTCGCCAAGAACGTCGCCGATTCCGATGTCGTCGCGCTTGAGAAGGCTGCGCTTGTAGTCGAGGCCCTCGGGGTTGCCGGGGATCGTGATCTTGCCATCGGGAGGGTATTGTCCGGCGGCTTCGAGGACATCATCGAAGCCGCAGATCTCGTCGGCCTCTTCGAAGGCCTCCAGGATGTCCTCGGGGATGCTGAGCTCGGACTGTTTGGCGTGGAGGAACGTGCCGATGGTAACGGATGTCATGGCGGCGGCGTTGCCCCAGGCACCATCGCCGAGCGAGATGGAGCGCAGGTTGACCGGGAGAGAGTCGGTGTTCTCCAGCATGGCCTCTGCAAAATAGGGGATGTAGATGCCCGCCCACGACTCGCCGATCATATGGAGCTGCTTCTGCTGCATGTCCGGGAAGGTCGCGTAGAAGACGTGCAGCCATTTGACGAAGTCGGATGTCACCCGTTCCGTGTCGCGGACTGGATACGGCTCGCTGGCGGTGGAAAAGCCCGTTCCCGCCGGCTGGTCGACGTACAGCACATTGCCCAGCTTGGTCCAGGAATTGGGGTTTTCGGCGACGTCCGTTGAATTGCCCACGAACTTCAGCGGGCCGTTGCCTGTCATCATTCCTATCAGGGACGAGCAGCCCGGACCGCCGTTGAACCACACTATGAAGGGTCAGTATGCATTGGACGGGTCGTTCGGGCGATGCACTCACTGATCAGATTGTCGCTGTAAGCTGGGTCTTCTGCTTCAAACAGCCAGAAGAACAGAGAGTTCCCATCCTCCGTTTCGGGGATTGGAAGCCGGCCAGCCCAGCTGCGCGGCAGAGGCGGAGCATTAGGCAGAGAGGAGACCTCGAGCTCGTCGGCGCCGGTTGACAGACGGGTCGACGAGACGAGAATCAAGGGCACAGCCCAGAGAACATGGAAAAACGACAGGATGGCGCTAATATCCATGGTGAGCTGTCGCCGTGTAGCAATTGCTTCGATCCGGATGCAAGAGCAAACGAGAAGCCTCAAGCGGAACAGGGTATATGATCAGAATCTGGGCCAGGAGATACCATGTGCTGGAGTAAAACCTCCGAATAAGAGGTGCAGCTGTGGTTGAACGGGCGCATCCCGATGCTGGTGTCAATAAGCCACTGTCTGCTATTGAGGTGAGGAGAAGGGGGGCCGGTGGTGGGCGGTCCAGATTCATTCAGCCGGTCACTGTGTCTATAGACATACGTTTATAGACATGGTAGTACAGTAGGGCACTGGAGAGTAGTTGGCTCGCTGGTTGTGGTTGGTCGCTGAAGCTGAGTGAGGTGTTGGTGGGAGATGGCAGAGGAATGGCCGGGAGCGGCATTCATGGTGGTAGTACTACAAGTAGTCCAGAGCCACATACTACTCTATATACCTTTGGCAGAATGCAATATTTTGCCTCTCTAATTTCCTCTATGATTATCATTCGCTCTTCTTTTAATAAAAATTATAGCGCTGTTAAATCGGCCATAAATCACAGCCATCCTTTCTTGCCCTAAAGCAGCTTCTGTTTCCATCCACCGTGGCACCCATGCACCATGAACTACTCCCAACTAGTAATGTCGGTCCCCCTTAGTGGCAGCATCTCTGCCTGCATGGCTTGCAATGGGCGGCGTTTCCTGCCACCTGTGTCATGTCGCCGTCCTATAAGAGGCCCTCGCCCTCCGCTGGCTGGCATTATTCCACCTCGATCTCTTGGATTACCGTTTTCAAAGAAACCAGAATGTCAGGCGGACAAGGTGATATCGCAATTGACACTTCTTCGGGAGACGACTTCGACTTCCAGTCTTCTGATTCCGAGAGAATTTCGCTTCGCAGCCCCATCACCGACTATGTCTATGAGAATGGACGGCGCTACCACGCCTATCACGCTGGCGAGTACTGGGGCCCTAATGATGAAAAGTCCATGGACGCGATGGACATTCTGTATGCGTGCTGTTAGGCGTCATGGCTGTTGCTAACTTCTATATGCACCATGTGTACGCGCTGATGCTGGATGGAAAGCTTCACCAGGCCCCGATCCCGCCTGATGTTAAGGTATGACGATAACCACCCGAAATGGTCGAATCCAGCTCACCAAAAAGCGTGTCCTTGACATCGGCACTGGCACCGGCAAGTGGGCAGTGGACTTTGGCGACATGTATCCGTCGGCCAGCGTGATTGGAACCGACCTGTCGCCCATTCAACCGAGTTTCGTGCCACCTAATGTCAGCTTTGAAATCGACGATTGCTGCGATGAATGGCTGTTCCCGCAGCCCTTCGACTTGATCCACATCCGCGGCCTCTTTGGCTGTGTGGCCGACTGGGATAAGCTCTACAACCAGGCCCTGCAGCACCTTCAACAGGGCGGGTACATAGAGCAACTCGAAACCACAATGCTGCTAAGATCAGACGACGGCAGCGCAGATGGTACCGTAATGAGGGAGTTCCAGCAATTGGGCTTGGAGTCCTCGGCCAAGTTTGGGAAGAGCCTGAACACAGCCGAGGAAATGAAGGCCGGCATAATCAAGGCGGGTTTCGTCGATGTCACGGAGCATTCTTTCAAGCTTCCTGTCGGATCCTGGCCTAAAGACAGGCAGCTGAAGGCGCTTGGGCGGTATCAGCGCCTGGTCTGGGAGGAGAGTATTGAGATGTGGTCCATGATGCTTTTGACCAAAGTCCTTAGGGTAGGTGTCTGCAGTAATTTAATAAAGTCAGCTAACAGTTTGGCAGTGGTCTCGAGAAAAGGTGGACGCGTATCTAATGCACGTCCGCAAAGACCTGCGCAACCAGGATATCCATTCATATCAAGATGTGTATGTATTCCAGTCCTTCGTGCTGACTCCGTTCTAATGTCGTGTCAGGAGGGTCTGCTACGGACGCAAACCGACCGCTGAGGAGTCGGCGCAGGCGACAGCCTGATGGAGGAAGGACGCAGCCTTGGTCATTCTGTTAACTGGAGGAGGCTTTGGCTATACTATTGATGAGATACAGCATCATTATCACTGAAAATATTGGACTATAAGTAGTCTTGTTCGCAGGGCTCCTCTACCGTACAGCATCGGGATAACTGACCCGTGTCTCTCCTTTGCATATTATGATCTTATTTCGATAGACCTTGTACGTGATACTCTATAACTCCCACTTTCACAGAATTCAGGTAGTATAGTGGCATCTGTACTTGTAGATGGAAACAGCCCAGCCAGGCGATAGGGCTCGGGCGGCTTAGGGCTTGGGAGATCACGGGCCCCTCTCTCCTCCTCTTTCCTGTTCTTTTCTCCTTCTTCTCTCTTTCTCCCTCTCTCTCTCTATCGTCAATTCCATCGAGTCAGCTCCTCCGTGTCGGTGTTACCTCTGCCTGCGCTAATCCGTTCGCTGACCACTCCTGGAGGCTAAGGCGACTCCACCTCATCAGCCTTGATTCGAATGGCCCAAGTTTGGCTCTCGGATGAGGCGACCACGCGTCGATATGCAACAGAGTGAGGCAAAGCGCCAACTAACCCACCATCCCCTTTTATTTACTTGCATATTCAAGAG
Organism: Aspergillus sp. HF37; assembly: GCA_003698115.1. Lineage (NCBI taxonomy): Eukaryota > Fungi > Ascomycota > Eurotiomycetes > Eurotiales > Aspergillaceae > Aspergillus > Aspergillus sp. HF37. The sequence continues at coordinate 31,457 of RAQS01000033.1, forward strand.
GCCATCCCGCATGATACTCCTACCTGGCCTAACTCCCGACAGCCAACCGTCCTGATCATGTCCCGCACAGGGCCATCAATCTATGCCGGTCGCTCTATTGTGTTCATCAGGCTCATGCCGGCCATAATCTCATTCTTTTCGATTGCTTGATTGTTTCCTATCCGCCTGCGGCGCTGCTGGCTCCACTGGAGATTTGTATCACGTATCACATCGACCGTCCCCAACAACAGAGAATCTGGAATGGATGACAAAACGTTTTCAGCTCCCCTGTATCTTGTCACCGCTCCGACTGTGCTCTGTCGGATTTGTAGTGCAGGATTCCGCCGACAGTCACCGCGGAGACTCGACTGTTGCGGGATCGGGATCCGGAAATGTCGGTGGGCAAAGGCACAACCGTCCAGGTACATATCATACCGTACAATAGTACGCACTGCGCAGTAGTCGGGAACGGGCACCATCCCCCTTTTAAGCTGGTGTGGAGCTTAACTGGAAACTGGGCCGATTGAGGATATCACTCTCGAGTACAAGCGCTGGGCAAACGACCGGTGAAAAAGCAACGAGACACATACGACAGTATTTTCCGCCTTCTGACATGGCAATCGACTTTAGCGATTTTTGCTGCGGGAAGCCGTGACCAGGTACCGGAGGACTCCTTCACATTGCCCGGCATAAGCAAATGTGATTTGCAGTATTTGTCATTTGTGTACTCGTCCTGACGAAGAGAGAAATATGCAGGCAGGGGATGAAACCAGTTCCAACACCAGGACGGATCAGGATCAGGATGGAGCCCGAAATCCCGCTGCACAGTGTCCCCTGCTTTTCCGCTCGCCCTTTTCTCAGACAAACGAACAAGGAGAACCCTTCGAGAGGCGGATTCCAGCGATCTGGACACAGCGGGGCGGCAGGCTGCATATCGACGAACACGATTCTCCTATCGCCCCATGCCCCTTTCGGCCGGTTCCAGCGCCCAAAGGAATGTGGGGAGGCATCCCTAAGTCAGGTCTTTGCCGCCCCCCTTTTCCTGACTCTCGCTTTTGCGTTGTCGGATAGCGGATAGCGGATAGCAGCATTTCTGGGATCGCACACGATGTGTGGAGACTGTCATCGCGAGGAATGGCTTGAGGAATTATAGCGAGTGAAAGCTCCAGGGATCTTCGCTGCGGAATTTGCCCCTCTATCTGCAGTGTCCCTCGCGCTTCCGCTGGAACAATCCTTCTTTACGCACAATGCAGCATGCGCACAGTCCTACTGCAGTAGGAAGGGCAGCCGTGGATGGCGCTCCTGCCCTCTCCCTACCTAAGCCTAGCATCACTTGTCGGTGTCGACCTGATCTTCCAGATCATTCCTGATCTGTTTAGTGGCCGTTGGTCGCCGTTCCCATGCAAGCGGACGCTTTTAACCTTCGCTTCCGCGCTCGTCGCCATTGCCAGTTCCGCAAGCGCAGGGCAGGAAAGCTCATAGCCGAAGCGTGTAGATTGACAGCCTCACTCTTTGTCTTTCCGTTCAGTCTGTTTTCGGCGGCCCGGTAGCCGGTCCCACGTTGCTTCCCTCTGTCGCCATCTTGGCCCCGGCACCGTTATGTTGAAAACGAGGCTCCTTTCTGCCATTGGTTATATTAAGTCACTGTCATCCTGGTCTCTTTGCCAATTTACTCTTGTCGTGACTGCTTAATTCGCCTTGCCGTCTGAATTGTAGCAGAGGCTGTCGTTTGTTTGCCATCCCAGCGCTCTCTTTCCATGTCATTGTTGCATATCCATTGAGCATCACACGCCTCGTGTTCGTGTTTTTTGTTTTTCTTCTTGTCGCCTTGTCTCGTTTCTCTACTTTCCATTATTTTTGCCGTCCTCCGGCTCAGCTGGCCCGATTTTTGCAGAATCCGATCGCTTTTCTGAACTCTCCCTCCGGACGCAACACTTGTACTGCGCCGTCGAAACAGCTGACCTACGAGACCAGCACCAGATTCTCTGCCCTGTGATTGTTACTCGAAGTCACTGTCGCTGGCCTTACAGGTTCCTCGCCTTAGCTGTCACTCCAAGATCTGGCAGAGGGACCGACTCTTTTGATCAGTTGGCTGTGTAGAGCTATGACTGCCAGGTACCAGAGCGGACGCTTACGACATTTGCTATAGCGATTGAAAACCGTTCATATTCCGCTCAACACCACGCAAGCCGGACGCTTAACAACATCACGGAGCGCAAGCCATCTTGGCGAAAAGTCGATGGAGATGGATTTTCAGAGAACAAAGGAGGCAATGCGAGATGCGCCCGCAACACAGGAAGAGGGTTCGGAGTACCCCCTGGAAGCCTACGGCGGAGGCAGCCATTCCAAAAACTCCCCAAAGAACGACTCGTCGCTGGATCACCACCATGACCCGCATCGCGAAGACCTGGGTTTCAACCGTCGGTCTGCGCAATTTCCATACAGCCATGATCCTTCTCGAACTTCGCCGCCGCCTTCGCAGATAAACGCCGCAATCCCTCCGCCATCGTCAGGCACTATATATATCCCCAGCTCCCTGGGATTGGATGCCAGGGACCTCAAGCTACTGCTGAAGTCCAAGGAGCACCCTCCCGTGACAAAGCGGACGCTCAGCGAGCTTGATCTACCATGCATAATGAGCAACATCAACCTGCGCATGGACGCCAACTTCGATCGCGACCTTCACTTCAAGCCCGATCTCGATGGGGAAAAGGGCAAGCGCAAGAGAAGGGAGGCTACCGACTACTGGCAAGCCATGGCAGCCGAGATATCAATCTACGAGTACAACGCATGTCATGGTCTGGAAGACTCGAGCGGCGATGATCGAGACGGTACCGACCAGCGCCAGAAGTTTGTTCCCAGGCTTCCTGCAATGCTGGAGTCATTGCAGGATGTTCTCAATACCTTGGTTCCCGAGCGCGACCATCCTAGTGTCATACAGAATCTCGACGTTTCACTGTTGATGCAGCAAATTCGGAAAGGGGTTTTGGATATGGTCGGACTGGCAAGTTGGCTTGCCACGTTGCTGAAAACACATTGCGCGCCGATGAGGGACGAATGGGCAGATCTCATGGTCGAACAAATCAGCCGAGGCTCTCAGTCACAGAATCCCCTGGGCATCGTCAATGGCCTCCAAACTCTCTTTGCTATTCTGGAAGCCATGAAACTAGTAAGACACTGGAAGCAACTGGTAACCCGCATCACTGACAGCCATAGGACGTTGCAAACCATCAGATCCGTGCCTTCCGCGTCCTCCTCGTTGAAGACACCGTTCCTTTTCTCCGGGAGTATTTTCAGAGCAAGATCGAGAGAGACAACTTTGAAGTGGAGGCTTCCCGGTCCTGGTACCTGGATCTACTGCGCGACGGCAATGCAGACAGAAGCGCCGACAGCTTCTGGCCGGTCTCGGTGATGCTCCACGGGCTTGCGGAGCTGTTGCTGCAGTTCGATCATCCGGAAGAGTTTCCGGAGACTTTTATATTTGATTCTGACCGACTATGGCAGTTGAGGGCAAGCATTCAGAACCTGGTGAATGTCGACATCAGTTGGTACATCTTTGAGTCATATGTCCACACGCAGAAACGGTACCTTTCGGAGCCAGCCGAGATATACTCCACATTTCGATATCGGATCTTGTCTCTGATGGAGGAAAATGAAGGCTGGCACCGGGCATCGCCGGGGTGGCGGAAAAACGTGCGCTGCATAGCGCTAGAGATTGCTCGGCTTGCTTGCGCAGCATGCTACGACAACGATGTGGTTTCAGACGAAGTCATTGGGCCGATCGAGGAAGCCGTGGAATGGCATCTGTCCAACGAGTCTGAACTGTTCCAGTATTTCCAGGGCGCCATGCAAGAAAAGGTGTTCAAAACCACTTCTGAGTTCGCGAGGAAGTATCTGAACATGTCACCGCTCGCCATCTGCGAGTCACAGCGCAGCCTTCCTGCGTCGTCGCTACCACAACAGCAATACGATCTTGAGCGGATTGCCATGCGGTTGGCACACATGGGCATTCTGCACTGGAGGGTTTGGGCGCCGATTCTTTACTTGAGCGAGGGCGGCGAAGTCGAGGCTGCCGAAAACACACTCATGGAGCACGTCCCGCCGTCTGCTTGAGAGGTTACATATGGGACCTTGTTCTTGGAGATTGCTTGTTGCATTTTGCAGCGAGACATACACTTGCCAGCAGTTCAGCGTCTTGCATCAGTAGTCCGGGCGTTGGTTATTATTAGGTTGATCTTTCGATAGCGGTTGCATTCCATTGTACCATCTCGCGTGCTGTTTGTGCATATGTGAGGTTTAGTGAGTTTAGTTATTGATCCGAGTTTGACTGATGTCCCCCATTTACTTCGACCCTATTCGTCCGTCATGCCTGAGGTGTCTGTGTTGATATGCTTATGTAATATCACCAATGCCAAGATCAACTTTTCCGCGACATCGACCTCAACCCATTGATACAGCACTGCCGAAGGATGCTCTTATGACATTCTGACGCGGAGCTGCCGACCGAATTACGAACATGCGTGTTACCGCAGCCCTCCGCAACGTCATTGCGGATCCCTACGAATGGCTCTGGTCCTTGAACAGAGACCACCTCCGACACCTCGCGCACAGAATCGGGAGCAACTCAGCAGATACGAAGCCGATGCTAATTCGGCGGCTAAGGCGCGATCTTCATATATGCGAGTACCGGCCGGCGCGACTGCCAGATGCCCTCGACCCAACGAAACCCGTCCAGCCACAGGAGATGCGCGTACTCAGTCTCGATACGAACTACCAGAACGTCGGGTACGCGCACTTCGTCGTGCCGCGCGACGAGCGAACCAACCTCGAAGACCCCAACCGACCGCTCCCCTCCCTAACAGGCTGGGGCAGCATGGATGTCAAACAGATGGCGGAGCTGCAGCGCGAGCCAGACCCCACGCAGCTAAGCTCGCCGTCTAAGACTGGGACCAAGCGGCTCAAAGAACTAGATATCCTGCACGAGCAGTCCGTCTCGGGCCTCGCGACAGATGCCTACGCGCGCCACGCTTACAACTTCGTCTCCTCGCTCTTCGATGCCCATAACCCGACCCACGTCCTGATCGAGCGCCAGCGCCTCCACCCAAAAGCCGACATCGACGCCGCCCTGCGCCGCGGCATGTTTGAGGGCATGATTAGCGCCTCCGTCTATGCGGTCCAGCGCGAGCGCGGCCTGCGCCCGTTCATCCAGGCCATCGACCCCGTGTCCGTGGCCGCCAGCATCGACCTGTCGCTCGTCCCGTACGTCGAGAGCCCGAAATTGATCAGGAAGATGGTCATGAACGAGCCGAAGCGCGCGCGCGTCGATCTGGCGGGGAGGTGGCTGGTTGATTGGGCCGTCGCCCACGACAACACCGCCAACACCAACGGTCTCAGCATCATGGACGAAGTCCACCAAGCCGCCGGCCTCGACGTCGAACCCGAGGGCACCCTACGACTTCCGACCCCCGGCGCGACGCTGCCCACCGAGCGCGCGAACCCGGACTTCTACCGGAAACTGCGAATCTCGGCGGAGCATCCGGCCGCGCGCGACTGCGCCGTGCAGTACCTCAAGGACTGGCATGTGCAACTAATGCGCGGGCGAGCGTGGGAGATGACGCGGGCGGCGGGCTCCATCCAAAAACGCCGGCGCGAGGCGACCAGGTTCCAGGAGCATCGCGGGATGTACCAGCTGGATGATCTGGCCATGAGTCTGGTCCAGGGACTGGTTTGGCTGGATTGGCATGTTATGAGGGATCGGGTTAACCGGTTTGGGAGGGATGGGGTGCAGTGGTCTGATCGAACAAACTTTGGGATGGAATGGGATGGATGGGATGGCTGGCAGGCTGGCAGGCGGGCGGTAGGTAAATAGGGATTGCATTTTTGGTTGGTCTGGCTTGATGCCCTTTCTGCATGGCGGCTTTTTGCATGGGTAAGGTGTGATAGCTTGGAGTTGGGTGTGTTTACTTGATACCATCGATACATTATGGGTTTGGAAAGCTGTATATAATGGAATAATCATTTCGCATGATCCTTAGACATGTATACTGGAATGTAAGGATACCCAAAGTACTCCCAGCCCTATCCCTATCCAGAGCTCCCCAGCATGACTTGATTTCAACGATATTGTAATAGGAAACAGATACCAAGACCCTATTTGGAATAAAAGACACGCAGACACCACCACAAATCTAAGAGCAAATCTCTAGTAGTTTGTTTGTACCAGTAAGCAGATCTAAAAAGTACATACATAGTACAGCGCCAGTCTGTCTGCAAAATCTCCGTCACGGACGACCAACACCAACACCAAAGACTCCTGGTCCCGGCCTAGGCGCAAGAAGCCAACTAGTTGCTAGTTACGTAGCTAGTTGTGGGGGACACCGCCGCGGTAGACACTGGGCCGCGGCGCGATGCTGCTAGTTCCCACGGGGATGCTGCTGCTGGTACTTCCCGGGATTATGCTGCTAGTCGAACTTCCCAGAGGGATGCTGCTGGTGCTGGTGCGGAAGCCCGTCGGCTTGGCATGGCCGCTTGTCGGGATGGGCAGGGTTCCATTGCCGAACGGGGGCCGGCCGGGGACGCTGGGGAAGCTGGGCGTGGGCTTGGGATTGTTGGGCTGGGTGGACTCCGGGCCCGGACTGGGGGCTTCGGTGTCGCCAGGCTGTGTAGTCTCCGGGGGCGTTGCGGTGGGAGTAGCAGTCTTGATGAGAGTTAGTAGTGGAATTTAGGACGGTGACGGTGACATACCACAGTCAGGACGTCAGTGACAGTAACAGTGCTCGGCTTGCAGCTCTCCCCTTCGCTGCCGTCGTCGTCGTCGTCGTCGTCGTCGTCGTTTCCGCCCTGGCCACCAGATGAGCCGTCAGAACTGCCAGAAGCGGTGGGAACGGCCACAACCGTCGCAGTCGCAGTTGTAGTTGAAGTCGATTGGAGAGTAGTCGTGGCCTCGCTAGCCGGCGGCGTAGGGAACTGAAGCGCAGTTAGCCTTGCAGGCAAAAGATGCAGATAGTAGCTCTGGCATACCACGGTGACGGTTTCAACATCAGTGTAGGTCCTGTGGACCGTGGTGGTCACAGCACTCGTGGCAGTGCCAGTTCCAAGGGTGTAGGTAAGCGTCACGTCCTTGGTGTTTGTCGATGTCACGACGCTGGCGCTGGGGTCCGAGTTTGCGCCGGTGCTGGACTTGGAGGGTCCAGAGCCGCCAGTCGTGAGAGGGACTGGAGGACGAGTGATCCTGGACGATGAGGCAGCTCCAGAGGAAGATGGGCTCACAGAAGACGACGGGACCGTCACGGACGACGAAGAGGGCCCGGGATGCGAAGACGAGGCAACCGGAGAAGACGGGGTCACGGGAGTCGAAGAGACGTGGGAAGACGACGGCGCAGCCGTCGGGAAAGACGCAGTGTTAGTGGGAGAGACGCTGCCCACAGAGCTGGAAGACTGGTTGAAACCTCTGGGATGAATGATCTTGTGGTGTCTCGCATGGACATTGGCATCACCCAGGGCCACGAGGGCCGCCAGAAGGGCAACAGAGAGCTTGTTGGTGAGTTGCATCTTGAAGAAGGATGTAGGACCAGTGGTTGACAGCCCAACAGAAGAAAGGAAGTTGAAGCGAAGTCAATTCGCAGGACAGAGACAGAGAGACAAAGAGTGACTGGGGTGAAGAAAGAAAGAACGAAGCCTCTGTAGAGAGAGAGAGAAGAGGAAGAGAGGATGAAGAGAAGAGAAAAGCGAATGGAGGCGAGAAGCGCAGTGAATGAGGGCTAGCCGTAGGACGGTATGCCCTGGATGATCGGGCTGTATACGCTTCACGCTGCTGGTTTGGCTTAGATTAAGCTGTTTCAGTGCTCTCCACCGGCCAACGGCCTCGGTTGCCCATCAGACTGACCTGGCAGATACCAGCAGCACTTTCTGCAGGTCTCGACTGTCGATACTAATCCCGGCTACTGGCTGATCGTGGTGGTGACAGCCCGGCATGTCGCGATTCATTCCGTGGCCAGCACGAGTACGGAGGGTATGCTTCATTTGACAGCTCGCGTCCGACGCACTCAAGGCATGTTTCACCATGGTCTAGCCAGTCTGCCGCGTTGATTACGGGCTGTGTTTGGCTGTCTCTCCGGGAAAGGGCTCCATTTCTGCCGGAGTCAGGGAATAGTGATCATCGGCTTGATATATGCAGGACGGCGTCTCCACGGTGTCACCCATAACTCGGGAATGGACACGGGGCTGTTTCATGTTGACAGCCTCCACAGCGACGGCTCACGATTGTCCTGTCCTCCTCGTTTTCCCATGAGGATGCTGAACCGTGGATGAGGACGTTGTCGCATTCCAAAGGGTGGGAGGTGGAGGTTTATCTACTCGTCCAGGTGGACCTGCAACGGCATCCTCCCGATCTTCTGATTGACGTGATCCCAGCACCATCGTTTGCTCCCAGTACTTACCTGTACACCATGCCGAGTGTTTCGCTGCAGACCCTTCGAGCCCAGTATTCCGCCAGTCTGAAACGCTTCATCGCCTCGTCCCAGAGCCTAGACATTCTCTCGTCCGTCCCGCGCGATCGCCAGCCCTCCCCGCCGGACGTCCTCTTCGTCCTGGATTCCTCCTTCAACCCCCCGACCCATGCCCATCTTCGCATCGCCAGTTCCGCCATCTTGGAGAAGCCCGGCCTGTCATCGCGCCTGTTGCTGTTACTAGCGATCCAGAATGCGGACAAACCCGCCAAGCCCGCGTCCTTCGAGGACCGCCTCGTCATGATGGAATCCTTCGCCGACGACCTCCTGTCCTACTTACAAACTACTCCGTCGGGCATGAGCTCCCAGAGTCTGCCCCAAATTGACATCGGCGTTACCAAGAAGCCGTACTTCGTCGACAAGGCCGCCGAGATCGAGTCCGCGGGCGTCTACTCGAACTCTCTCGAGCAGGTCCATCTCACCGGGTATGACACACTGATCCGCATCTTCAACCCAAAGTACTATCCGCCCACACACACCCTGCAGCCGCTCGCGCCGTTTCTCTCCAAACACCGCCTGAGGGTGACGATGCGCCCGGGCGACGAATGGGGCGACAAGGATGACCAGCAGGCCTTTCTCGCCGAGCTGGCCCGGGGAGGCCGCGAGAATGAAGGCGGGAGGCCTGAATGGGCGGAGCGCATCCAGTTCGTAGAGGGGACGAAGCCCAGAGAGCCATCGGTGAGCTCTACCAGGGCCAGAGACGCTGTTCACGCAAACCCCGCCGATTTGGAGTGGCTAGTCACCCAGAATGTCCGGGGATATATGCTCTCGCAGAATCCATATCCTACTTGACGAGCCACGGAACTTCTAGCATCTTTCTACTGCCGTGTCCAGCCATCAGCCCGATATCATCTCGAAGCCAGGCATGGGATATTTGGCCAGTACCACACCACCACTCTAGCAATTGCCATACATACCACACAGATTTTCTCCGGAATAGAATAAAAATCAACAAAAAGATATGCCTCCACGGGGGATCGAACCCCGGATCTTCGGATCGCATCAAAGTTGACTTCGACGTCATACGGAACAATATGAGACCGACGTGATTACCACTACACCATGGAGACTGAGACTGTTTTGTAAGCAAATTACACTCATTGATATCGAGTTCAAATGTCGCAGCTGGGTCGAGTACGTGACTGAGCAAGCGGACACCATCGAATTTGTACGAATACAAGCTTTTCGGAGGGTGGCAGCAGGTGTGCACGGATATGGAGATAGTATCTGTCCAAAAAACCTGATCGAAATCAATGCATAGATATCTCCATCTGAACTCCGGAGCCGGCCGAACTCCATGCGACGCCCGTCAACCAACAGACGTCAACAGTCGCACACAATGCGACGTCCCATTACTCCTCCTCCTCGTCTTCTCTTTTCCCCATCGTATAAGCCAGTCCCCCACCAACCAGATTGGCCAAGCAAATGCCCATGGTCCCGCCGCGGATGATCCCTCGCGCCCCCCATTTCTTCATAAACGGCTGCTTCCGTCGGCCGGCCAGCAAAAGGTAGAGCCCCGACCAGGCTGCGCTGATGCCTCCGCTGTCGACTTTGTATCCCTGGACGTTCGCATAGCTCGTGAACAATAGGACCGGCGGGAATAGCATGGGGACCATCTGGAAGGGACGCATATGCTGCGCCGTGATGAGCGTGGCGAGAAGTGTCGGTGGGAAGGGATTTTCTTTAAATGTCGGGATCAGAGCTCTGGTCAATTCATTGAGAGACACGAATCCTACCTCCCCATGCCCTAGCTTGCTGCACGAGAGACTTGTTGGTCTCCTCCATTTTCGTGGAGTCTGTATCTGGCATTTTAGGAAGCGTTGTATAATGTAAAGCAATAGAAATACGTCGGGTGCAAATAGAGAAAGAGGGAAGTTGAGTTGAGATAAGGACTGTTGATATGGACCTGACTAACAACGGCTTAGCGTCAACATCCCGAGACCACGTTGATCCGACTCTACACCCGCCAACCTTTTCACAAGCGCCCTTCCTACGCTTCTACCTACGGAAAGAAGAACGCTGCTGCAAAAGAAACGTGTCGTCCTCGCTTGAGCCTCGGTTCATCTATCTCTCTCTCTCCTGTCCCGCCACGCGACCCTGTGTCCCTCCTCCCCGGCGCCACCCTCTATCGGTCAACCAACCAGTTCGCAGGGAAAATAACACCATACAAAAGACGCCCAGACGAGTGCAGCACTTGAGTTATGCCTTCTGCTTCAGCCTCCGGGGCCGATGCCCAGGGAAGCCAGGACCGCAAATACACCCCCGAACAGAAAGCGGCTGTGATAAGGATACGAAAATGTTCGACGACGGCGTTCTACGAGATCCTGTCTCTAGAGAAATCCGCTTCGGATAGCGAGATCAAGAAGGCGTATCGGAAACAGAGCTTGTTGACACACCCGGATAAGAATGGGCATGATGGCGCGGATGAGGCGTTCAAGAGTGAGTCGATGCCGATGTCTATAAGCCGCGGAGTGCCGTGTTAACGTGCGCCTCGCATCACAGTGGTATCCAGGGCTTTCCAGGTTTTGTCGGATGAGGACAAGAAATCCAGGTACGATAAGTTTGGTGGGGATCCCGACAGCAGGTTCACGCCCAGCGCTGGGCCCTCGGGTGCCTCGCCGTTCTCCGGGTTCAGTGCGCGTCCCGCTGGTGCTGGCGGCCCGATGTTCGACGAGGAGATATCGCCTGAAGAGCTGTTCAACCGGTTCTTTGGCGGCGGGTTTGGCGGTGGCATGAATGGTGGATTCAGTCCGTTCGGTATGAAACTGTCCATGGTGATATTACTCCTGGCTTCCTTGCTGATTCCTTTCTCAATAGGCGGTCCCCAGTACGTTTTCAATATGGGAGGAGGCCCCGGCTTCACCGTACACCAATTCGGCGGCCCCCGGCCCAGGAGAAGGGCACGTCCGGCAAACACCCAATCCGAACCCATGCCACCGGGCTGGGACATGCTCCGACAGCTCTTGCCTCTCATTCTCCTCTTCGTTCTTCCCCTGCTGTCGTCGCTCTTCTCTGGCGCCACTGCTCCTTCTGGTCCGTCCTATCGGTTTGATTCGGTGTCGCCTCACACCATGGAGCGGAAGACGCCGAAGCTTGACATCAACTACTTCGTGAACCCGGTTGATGTCGAGGATTACAGTTCCCGGAAGTTCCGCCAGTTAGATCAACGGGTCGAAGTCGACTTTGTCACCAAACTCCGCTACGAGTGCGAGAGCGAGGTGCAGGCCCGCGAGCGAATGGTGCAGGATGCCCAGGGGTGGTTCTTCCCGGATGTCGAGAAGATGAAGCAGGCGCGCGCGATGGAGCTTATGAGCTGCCGTCGTCTAGACTCTCTGAAAGGGAAGTATTAACGTATAGCAGTCGTTGCCGTGTTGTGCAGGGCTCTGGCTCCTGGTTTGGCTATACCTTTTTCCCTTGTATTCTCTAGATGTAATAGTGCAGCATCCTGACATGAGGCGTTACTGGGATCCTGTATTCAATACGAGTATTCTTATTTGATTTAAAAGTGCTGTAGATTGTATAGTACAGCATCGTATAGTCCAAGGCGGAGAGGCGAGAGCTTAGTTAATGGAAGCCCAGCGACTTCGACAGAACGACAACGTCCAACATCTCCAGCTTCTCTCGCCCTTTGCCTTCTTTTGCTTCGGGTCTGGTCTGTCTGCTCGCTTTGTTTCTCCCTAGCTTACTTCACCGCCTCCTTCTCTCATTCCTTCTGCATCTCTTGCTGTCCTAAAGCAAACCCCTCTCGCTCCCCTCGCCATATCATTAACGCCGCAGACATGTCGGATAACCTCTCTGACGCGGACAAGGTCGGCGCTGCCTCTTATCGCGTTTTATAGCTAATACTGATAAACGCTAGATCCGCAATAAGCGCCTTGCGAAACTTGGAACCACACCGCCAACCCCGCAAGCTGAGGGTGCATCAGAGACCGCGTCGACCGAATCGTCAGCGGCCCCTTCACGCTCTCCGTCCATCGCTCAGCAGAACGCCGCGCCCCGATTACAACCTGCGAAAAGCCCGCCAGAGTCTGCTGCCCCATCACCACATCCGGGACCTCACCATCCGGAAGGAAAGCGGATCAAGATCACGCCAGCGACTACAGCCAGTCCGGCTCCCGGGCCGTCGCTACCTCCCGAGCGTCCTGCTTCGAACACCCCGCCGCCGTCAAAGCAGGAGAGTGTGGAAGCCTTTGAGGATCGCACGCTGGGTGCCGTTTTCAAGTTCACGCTGAGGGAGGACCGGCAGAAGGACGTTCATGGGCAAAGGCTCGTCTATTTACCTGGGCTTAGGAGTGAGTTGGAAGACCAGGGCCGTGAGATCCGCCTGGAGACAGCCGTCCTTGACCAGGCGCTTCTCGAGGCGGCGTCGAACTCGCAGCAGAAGCCGTTGGATTACTTGTTGCCATGTTGGAAGAGGGTTTCCAAGGTGTTCAGGGGCTTCCGGCGTTCGAAGGACGATGATCCGAAATTCAACGTTATCTGCGAGGCCCGGCGTCTTTGCTTGAGCTACTGTATCTTTGCAATCACGATGCCGGAGATGTTTGGGTGGGTTTGGCCCCTTGATCCTTTCTATGGCAATACTGACTGTTGCCTAGAATCGAGTCGACTGAGCAGTCTCCGCTCAAATCGTATCTTCTTTTGGATCCCGAGAATGAGAAGGGCGTTGATCCTGAATTTTTAGACGAGGCTGTCCGTCGGTTCGACGAGGACGAGAGTGTCAAGCCAGCTTTTGTCACCGCGGTCGAGGTGCTGAGCCAGGAGCTCTCGTCGATGAACATCAGCGAGGACTACAAACCTTACGTGACGGTACGAGAACTCACTCGGTTTTCAATAGCGTCGCTAACTATTTTCTAGGCGATGCGGAATCTCGTCGGAAATCCAGTCATGGCAGCCGCGATAACAGAGTCGTCCATGTTCATTGGCTCAAAGGATCCCCCAACATTCGAGAAGCGCACACTTCTGGGGCCGTGGTTCCGCCTGTCGCCGCTTCAGGGAAATGCCACCATGCAGTATTTCTCGAGCCCTAAGACAAGGGACCAATCGTTCATTTTGAATGCCCAGCGGTCTCTCCGGATGATGCAGCAAATACTCAGCGCCGACCTTCTCGAGATTATCAACCACATGATTCGAGCGTCGAAAGATGCAAGAGATAGAGTCTTGGACTGGTTTGCCACGGCCCTGAACATCAACCATAAAAGGAGAGCGATGCAGGTGGATCCTGAGACTGTGTCATCCGATGGCTTCATGCTCAATATCACGACGTGCTTGGACCAGCTCTGCGAGCCGTTCATGGATGCGAGCTTCACAAAGGTAGGATTCAGCGCCGTTTCCAGTGGAATATGACCTGATTGACTTTGTTCTAGATCGACAGAATTGACGCGCAATATCTTCTTCGGAACCCCCGTGTAAATATGAAAGACGAGACGAAGATTAACGCCGATCAACATGCTTCTGACGCTTTCTACTCTCAGAAGGCAGAAGGAGCGTCTAACTTCATCACCGAAGTCTTCTTCTTGACGGTTGCCGCACACCACTATGGCAGCGAATCGTTAACCTCTAAACTGGAGCAGCTTGAGAGGGACATCCGGCGCATGGAATCCATGATTAGCAAGTATGAGGCGGAGCGTGCCAGATTGTCCGGTAACCCTTTCGAGCAACAAATGTTCGAACGAGCCCTGAAGGTGTACAAGGATAGGGTGGACCTGGGCCTGGCCTTGAAGTACAGCCTTCAGGGTGTGTTGTTCGATGAACAGTGGCAGTCTCGGTCCATGCTGTTTATGAGGTATGTACTCGTTTGGCTGTTAAGGCTTGTCTCGGGAGTCAATTTTCCGAGGGAGCGACTCGAGCTTCCTCTCCCAGAGCAGCAGTCGGAGATCTTCATGTGCCTGCCCGAGTACTTCGTGGACGACGTGGTTAGCAACTTCAAGTTCATCACGTGGTCCATGCCTCACATCATCACTGCGACGCAGGGGGATGAGCTCGTCATGCTCTGCATAGCCTTCTTGGAGAGCTCCAGTTACATCAAGAACCCCTATTTGAAAGCGGGCCTGGTGTCCATCCTCTTCCGAGGGACATGGCCGCGCCCTGGCGGTGCTCGCGGAGTTCTCGTCGATCTCTTGAATTCGATGCCATTTGCCAATGACTATCTTCTGCATGCGCTTATGAGATTCTACATCGAGGCCGAGCATACCGGCGCTCATACGCAGTTCTACGACAAGTTTAATATCCGATATGAGATTTTCCAGATCATCAAATGCGTTTGGAACAACCCGCTCTACCGAACGAAACTGTCCAACCAAGCCGACCAGAACCTGGACTTCTTCGTCCGGTTTGTCAACCTGCTTCTGAATGACGTGACCTACGTACTTGACGAGTCGTTCGGCGCCTTTTCGACTATCCATGACCTCCAGGAAGAACTGACGCACGAGGGAGCCACGATGGACCAGGCGACCCGTCAGCAGAAGGAGGAACATCTGTCGTCCGTTCAGCGTAACGCGAAGTCCTACATGCAGCTAACGAATGAGACCGTGGCGATGCTGAAGCTCTTCACCGACGCGTTGGCGGATTCGTTCACGATGCCGGAAATCGTGCAGCGGCTGGCGGACATGCTGGACTACAACCTCGATGTTATGGTGGGACCGAGGAGCTTGAATCTGCGGGTGGTCAATGCGAATGAGTACGGATTCAACCCACGAGCGCTTCTGAGCGAGATTATAGACGTGTATCTCAACCTGATGAGCAAGGAGAATTTCGTGCTTGCTGTTGCGCGAGATGGACGATCGTACAAGCCGGCGAACTTCCAGAAGGCCACTGAGATCATGCGTGCTCGGGCACTCAAGCCTATCGATGATCTGAAGAAATGGGAGCATCTCCAGAAGAAGTTCAAGGTGGCCAAGGAAGCGGACGAGCAGGCGGAGGAGGATCTGGGAGAGATTCCAGACGAGTTCTTGGGTATGTTGAAACGCAATTCCTTGCGGGTATGGCTGGCTGACAATTCCAGATCCTCTGATCTTCACCTTGATGGAGGACCCCGTCGTTCTTCCAGCGTCGCAGATGACCATTGACCGTGCCACCATCCGGTCTCACCTCCTGAGCGACCCCAACGACCCGTTCAACCGCGTCCCACTCAAGATAGAGGATGTGACACCAAGTAAGTGCTGCCTGCTGGCTTGTGGAATTAGTCGAGATTAACGACATCGTCTAGACACCGAGCTCAAGGGCCAAATCGAGGCATTCAAGGCGGAACGGGTAGCAGAGCGGCGACGGATAATGACGCAGCAGGAGGGAGAGCCGATGGACACGTCTACTTGATCCCATGGGTATGACAATAGATGTGCTGCAGCCATGATTTCAAATCCATTGGAGCCACGCCCGAGCTGTGATGGATTGCTTGCCCGCAGGAGGACTTTTGGTCATGTCGAAGTACGTAGGTGACACCAGCCAGCGAGCAATGCATTTCACGTCGACTCTTGTAACCTGTAGAGTAACAGAGTAACCCATCTATATCAGTCACATGACCCGAAATCCCGTGACGTCACAGGACCTTCAGCCTATTCGGTATTCTTTTGTTCTTCTGCTCTTCTCCTCTTCTTCTCTTCTCTCTTCATCTCCCTGCCTCTTCCTGGATCGCGAATATCGTCCCCCTCCCAGGATTCTTCCTGTCCTGCTGCTCCACGGCGGCACTCGTGTTCCTGGCCACCCACAGCCAAGCTAGCGGCAACGGCCGATCTGTTTACTAGCGCCGGTAGATCCTGACACCTGCATTCAACTCTCTTGTGTTGCAGCCATACACCGTTATTCCGCCTGTTGTCCTTCTAGTTGAATGCAGTGATTGATTCCAGCATGGGTTCTGCACTGTCTGCACTGAAGGCTCTCCCGCCTCTGGCCGACTTCTTCCCACCCACTCCAGAGGCCTATTCGACTTTGATTAGCTGCTTCCAGTACTTCCCTGTAGTATGTGGACTGGCCGATTCTTGGAGATCCCACAGCTAACGTGAAGCAGTTCACCATACTCCAATGGATTCTTTCCTACCACCCCGCGGGCAAAACGTCCGTGAAGAACTCCCCCCTGAATCTCCCAGGTCGTTTGGCGTGGTTCATGATGGAGATCATCTCGCCGCTGAACCTGCTGTTTATTTTCTACAAGCTGCCTCCCATGGTCAACATTGCGTCGCTTCCGCTGTCGAATAAATTGGCAGCGGCCATGTTTCTCATCCACTATGTCAACCGCGCCATTATCTCGCCTTGGTTCGCGCCGAGCATGTCGCCTATCCACTTCTTGGTGGCGAGCTTTGCCATGTTGTTCAACTGGTTTAACTCCTCGTCTATTGCTGCGTGGTTAGTCGGATATCATGTCCCCGTTGTGCAAGGGTATAAGACCGATGGAGCGGCCGCGGGTCCTTCAACTGCGACTGCTTTCCACGGACACCCGCCTCCTCCGCTTTCTGCGCGAATCCTTCCGGTCATCGGTGTTGGATTGTTTGTCGTCGGCATCGCCGGCAACATCTACTCTGAGCGGGCGTTTTTCCGTCTCCGCCGCGAGGAGGCTGACAAGCGTGCCGCTGCTAAGGAGAAGAAGGAGGACGGTTCAAAAGCGGAGGGGAACAAGTACTCCAAGGTCTATGTCATTCCCCCTGGCCAGGGCGTCTTCCGCTCTATCCTGTACCCCCATTACGTCTTTGAATGGATCGAATGGCTAGGTTTCGCGTTGCTCGGCACAGCGGTGTTTCCTTCACGCCAGCATATCATTACCTCGACCTACGCTACGCCTCCCGTTAGCCTGGCTCCCTGGCTAGTTCCAATGGCCTGGATGGCGGAGAAACTCGGTGTGCCGTTGCCGTTGCCCGCGGTGATATTTGTGGTCAACGCAGTGGCTAACATGCTGCCCCATTCCCGCTGGGGAAGGAAGTGGTATGTGGAGAAGTTCGGGGAGCGCGCCGTCGCTGGGAGGGGGGCTGTCGTGCCTTTCTGTCCTTGGATGTAGCTCTTTCTTTCTCGCGGGTATCGATCCTGGACATCGTCGAGCGGTTTTCTGGCATGTTGCATCGAGCGGGTGTCGGATTGGGTCTCGTTAGGTTCGGCGATAGGTTGTTTATTTGGTTTATCTGGGCCTAAACTGTTTTTCTTCAGGGAGTAAATTAGGGAAATGAACGCATGCCACCACTCCTTCCTTTGTAGTAGACTATCGAAGGGGAGCCAGGGTTTTTGATAAATCTGTCAGCAAAGCTCCTACCAGGGCTTCGACCGGAAATGACCATCGCCAACGGGTATTGTACAATTACCGAATCGGGAAGGGATTCAACTTCGAAATTAAGAAAAGGAATGGATAAGGAATGGATACATGGGTCGGAACGGCATAGGGGTCTGTCTCTCACTACTGTATAATAGCACATTCTACAGATAGCATCATCCATCTATCTCAGGCTTAACCCCTGCTGCGTGCTTCATCTATCTCCCACCTGATACCCTTTTAGGTCTAACTTCTTGTACTCTCCCTCCCTCCCTCCCTCTCTCTCTCTCTCTCTTCATCCTACCAATCCATCCACTCAGCTTCGGCTCCGTCCTACAGAAAGCCCAGTCCTCCTTCCTGATGAACACAATGCCTTCCCTCAAAAGCCAGCATGGCTCTTTCCATCTCACAGTCCTTCGTGCCTTCTGCACGTTGATCGCTTCAACGCTTGCCTCTTCTCTTCCACCACCTCGCATTGGACTTCACTAGTACTCTCTCCCTCTGCAGATATATTTCCTACGCATCACTATGGGCCCAATTCTGTGCGCTCGTTTCAAAAAGTCCATCAAATCCCGCTCCTCGTCTCCAGCAGCTGAAGCAGGTGACTGCAGTGGGCCATCGCCATTCTCAGTAGAAACCCATATTCTAACAGATCCAGACTCGTCCTCTTCAACCCAGAGCCTGCCATCTGCCACGGCCGCGCCAAAGCGCCCTTACAGCGACGGCCGCCTATCTGACAGACTGCGACGGCGCTTCTCCCGCGAGCGGAAGTCGAGAACCATCCACTTCCCGCCCAGGAAATCCGACAGAAAGGATCGGGTGTCGGTTTTCTCGCTCTCGTCGAGGTTCTCCAGGACCGCGGCCCTGCAGGACCCCGTTGGGAGCCTGACCAGCGAGAGGGGGTATGACAGCGATGCGCAGTGCATCTCGTCTCCAAGGAAAGCGTCTCTGTCTCCGTCTTCTCCCCAGGCTGGCAGGAACCTTTCGCCGCTGGCAAAGGGGTATGCTAGAGCGGACTTGAGTGATTTGAGCGAGAGGTCGCATGAGCGGTTGGTGGATGATGCGTCTGATCCTATGGTTGACCGGCATGGGGCGGATCGATCTCAAGAAGTTGCTGATGTTGTCGATCAACAGGTCCGTAGAAGTGAGGTTGGAGGTCCTACAGCACCCATTGAACAGCAAGCAGACTGTCAGATACTAAGGGCCGGTGCTCAAGAGGCGTGTGTCGCGAATGGAAGTGGTGATACCAGAACAACTGATACAATGTCTTCGGATTCAGTGACCAGACATGGCTCGATCATGGTCGCCAAAAAACGCCAGCAGCACGTACTACTGAGCAGGTCGCTGTCTGATTCCCGCTCAGTTCACCTGGGTGACATGGACATATCACAAGCGCTGGCATCTCCATCTATGAGTCCACTTCTTTTATCGCAGAACCAGTTGGTTGACGAAGCCCGACGGGAGGATGTGCCTGGCGAACCGAGAATATCAGAGGATTCGGGAGCAGCGAAGCTTCAGTCGAATCAGAATGAAGGGACTCCATTCCAGCGCCCGAAAAGCAGCGATTTTTCTGCTCACTCCTTACATCATCCCCAACCAAAGACGTGGGGCTTCAGTCCAATCGAGAAGTGCCTCACGAAGCTGGAAAGACGGTCCACAGGCTCAAGAAGTCTGGGTTATGACGGATTGTCAGATGCTTATCCCGCGCGAACCAGACGGAGCGAGTCCAACGCTGCAGCGGCTCAAGCCTTAAAGAGCAAATTCATAGAGCGGTTTGAGAAGGATACTTCGAGTGCTGAACAGGAAATCGCCCATGACGAAAGCGGCAATGGCCAAATCGCGCCTCGCAGGGTCAGTGGGTGGATGTCTGGAGGACGGCGAGTTGGATACGGCTATAGCATGGTGGACCCAGATCAAGAGAACATTGGAGGCCAGGAGGACTTGGGGGAGGGATTGCAGCAGAGATTGGAGGGGTTGGAGGAGCGCATGGAGCAGAGTATGGAAGTCTGCGCTGGAGGCAGCCGCTCACATAGCCTGACGACAGACGGATCATCTGCATGCATCCCAAGCATGATGAACCACCTGGGCGAGCGGGATCTGCCTACTACTGGTAGCGTGGCTGCATCGCCGGCGGAACCGCCGGCGACGGAGCCGAGAGACACCGATTCTTGTACTAGGGCTCATCATATATGGGCGCGAGTGGCTGATAGAATGAAAGCCCGGGGCCGCGGTGCGTCTAGCACGGTACTGGCGAACAAGAACGACAATCCTGTCCGACGGATCGCCAGAATGTACAGCTCCAACGCACATATCAAGGAACGCGTTTCGGCAAAGGCCTCGGGGATTGTGCGGAAAAAGGCCTCTGGGAATTTCAGGATTCGGTCTCTGGCTCGCGGCTACAATGCTACTAATAGTGATAAAGGGGCACGCAACGACGACGACTCTCCGCTGGAGCGCTGCTGTGGCTGGACGCGCGAGGCCAGGTCTGCTACATGGCTTCAAGCGCCGGACTTCGCGTCCACCGGGCGTGATGCCGGTCAGATGAAGCCCCTGGCACAGGCGGGATCCGATGACACTACTACTACAGAGGATTTGGTGTATCAGGATTGCTTGGAGGCTATTCCGGGGTGTGTCTGAGGGAGGGGTCAGGGCTTTTATGCTTAGTAGAGTGGAAGGATTGGATCACTCTTTAGGTATTATTATTGCTGTTCTAGCCCAATACAAAGTGCAGTTGAAAGTAAGCGATGGTCGAGTAGGCCAGCATGCAGGGGAAGATCGATAGATAGCGAGGAATTGGGTGAAGCCAATCATCACAAGCTGTGGAAACATGGGAGGCCCCGAAACGATATCAATTGGGAGGAGAAGAAAACGGACTCCACCGAAGGCTTGGAAATTATTCGCGATGTAAGTGACCGATTTACTCTTGGAACAGGGTAGACTAATAAGAGCAAGACCATTGCGGTTTTCAACTACCTCCGGACGAGCGCGGTCTGGGACAAATTCAAGGCGATCAATCAAAATATCCGGGCAGAGATGCAGCGAGCTCAGGATGCGTCTAGCAAGTTAGACGATGATAAAGAGAGCCTGCTCGACTTAGGATTCATTCATGAGCTACAAGTCGGATAAACTATCCGAAGACGGCGAGAATTGGGTTGCACAGGCCATCAATGATATGAAGCAATACTAGATAGCCGAGAACTTCGACGACGACAACACGAAACAAGTCTGCATTGCTGTCCAAGAACAACTTGCACTTTTAGAAGTGAAGGCTGTCGAGGGCATTAAACAGGGCGGCTTCGACTTAGGTCTCTGGGATCCCATGGACACTAGCTAGTTGGAATCATAGCAAAGCCAACGGTACACATATAGATGAAGAATATCAATATTAAACGAAGAATGACGACGCCTGCTAGGCTAGTGACGGTTGACAATGGCGGAGACAAGGTATTAGGCGTGTCTAGGCCTCCTTCGCAGATGCCTCTCTATCACCATGCCGTCTTCAGACATGGACGCGCCGCCGCCGACCCCGTCGTAAAACGGTATCTTGCCCTCGGGAATATTCGGGCAGATTTCGGAGACACTAAAACTGCCTATCTAGAAATATGCCTCCCAAAGAAAGCGCACATCCACCCGTATAAACCCTCTATAGCCAAAGTTACAATAAGAGCCTCCGTCATAGCCCGGCTCGATCGCAATGCAATATCCTGGGGGATCTCCAAACTCCCTTTCCTCCGGCTCGACACTTCTCACTAGCGATAAGAGGGCCTTTTCATCCACTATGAGGCATATATTATACCGGCCTAAGCCATAAAAATGGCCACGATCCGGCCTCCATTGATTAAAATGCTCTCGAATCTGCTCGATCGACGCTCCATCGAATTGATCCTTATCGTGGAGCACAACGTTGCGGTACGACTCATGAATAAGCCGTTCGGGATACGGATCCCCTATGTCGTCGCGCACATTCCTGTCAATCGAGTGGTGTATATACCGGTCGAGTTTTTCCATCGCGGCGGGCCAACATTCGTCCAATTGGGGGGTGTATACCGTCCGATAAATCATATAGCCCTAAGGCCAGGAGCGGTCGGAGCGGTCGGAGCTGTCCATGATGAACTGGGAGGCTGCTCGGTTCTAATGATACCAGGGTTGGGTTTTCCAGCGACGTTCCCGCTCGATCCTAGGGGCGGTGAACTCGCTGTGGGACCAGGGTTCGGGCCAGGATGGATGGTGGAAGAAGCCACCAATGTCGATTTCGGAGTCGTCGGTTCTGGGTGAAGACATTGTCCCTGCCGTGGTTGAGAACTTGGGATGGAGGAGGGACACAAGGGAAGGGGAAGAAGACGCGAAGAGGGAAAGTAATCGAGGCTAAATCAATAGCAGTACATTGTGTTCCAAGGTGCGCTCAACCTCGAGAGCATGCCCGCGTTGCGCCGCAACTATGCTAATATGAAAAAGCCAGCTTATCTTGACTAAAGGCGACAATAACGAGGTTAATGACGTCCAGCTATATCTAGGAGGGCGACCCTTTGTATACCGCGAAGAGATTGTCGGCTTGGTGCGAGGTCACGTACCGTATATCGGACGAGTTGGTATTAGGTTTAAGAGTCTAGTCGGACTATCCTGACTCCTCGAACCTTAGGCGGAGATCGTTTGTTAACGTGTTTGATATCAGCCAATGGAGCTAGGTAATTAATGATTCTACCGGACAGCAGTAGCAGCCGGATCACTCCTATCCCTCGTCAGTTATGTGTCGTGTTCTAATTGCGCTTCTCTGGTTAGTTGATAATGCTTGTTATCATTTCTTTAAAATAGTGGAAGCTCTTAACTAGTCAAAAAAGCAGGTGGTTCGGTACAGCGGACATGGGCAGTGAGATGTCTATTTATCCGACGGCCAAGATTCCAGATCAGCACCAAGACTAGTATTTCTCGGATAGAGCGAGTGGTGCCAGTATCTTAATATCAAAATAGTGGACCCTGGCGGGTCTGCCCTATATTCCCTCCCGCCAAGGGCCATTAAGTCGAAGGAGTCCCCTAGCCAACTCCTATCAATCTTAACATCTCCTAATGCGCTCAAGCGTATAACATATATACTGCTGTATTTGCATCGCTATACCTAGCGTTGTAGGTGCTATTCCCACAACTTCTGCTCGTTGAGTCCAAGGCACAATACTGATCGACGGCATACAGCTGTCTAGCTCGTGGATGACTCCTTCCACCAAACTTGCTCAATTAATAGCAATTTCCGCTCGTCCACCAACCAATATATACGCCTTGCAGCGCATTCACGCCGAGACGAGCGATGATAACCTGGCTCAAGAAGCTTTTTGTACGCAACGACCCGGCCGCAGTCGAAGCAAGGAGGAAAAGCCGTTCGGCAAAAAGACACAGCCGGCAAATGCGCGCTCGGGAGCGTGAATTGAGACGCCGTGGAGAGCAGAAGCCGCGGTTGTTCTGGGGCTCGCCTGGTCAGACGTTTGAGAACAATATTGATGCTGATCCGCGGCGTGAATTGTTCGAATAGTTGGATGGGTTTAGCAGGCTTGTTCTGCGCGTCAATCTCATGATCTAGGCTACTTCGCAGACTCGGCCTGATACCAATATGACAGAGTAATAGGGAATAAATTCGAGTCCTGGACTCAAGGAATGGTATCAAGCAAACCGGACACACACTCCAATCACCACGCCAATGATCGCACCGATAATAAGGCCTATCCCCGCGTAGACCACATAGTACTTGATCACTCTCGTCTTGGAGCCTGACTTCCACTCTGCAGAGACGGCCGCTGTGGTGGTTAGAGACCTTTTCCATGACGGGTGACTCGAATCTTCGATGTCCATGGTCGTGCATCTGGCCGGTCTAGCGGCCTGCGCTCTCTGAGGTACTGCTGGCTCCATTGTTGTTGTTGGTTATACGGGAGGATCGCAGGACCTGTTCACGAGGACAATAACGTGTCTTAGTTCAAAGCCAATCAGCTACTGGCCAGTGGAGTAAGTGAAACTAGGCGGTTTCAGCTGAAGCCGCTAAGGATGAGCCGGCGCGATGCTACTTAGGCTAGTCTTAGGCTAGTCGCGCGACTGCTGGGTGAGGCTGCTCACCTACTAGAACAGGAAAGGCAGGACCCGGGGTGCTCGTAGAGTTTTGCTCGGTAGGCTCTCGGCTTCATTAGTGGGGCTTTCTGTAGGCATTTACGTGCTATCTAAAGAAGGAGGCGCCGTTCCTCGATAAGAGATGTAGAATTTGGAGAGATTCCTCTCTGTAAAGCCCCAGAGACCTATATCCTGTCTATGAGATGCAAAGATGCAAAGATCTCTGGCTAACCAGCCGATGTTTGTCATGAAGCTGAATTGATTTCCTAATCGGGAAATAACTCTGTAGGGTTGGCGGAGAGGCCGTAGACTGCAAAAACAGACTGGGGCATCTGCATCTGCCGGATCAGGCACTTCGAGAAGATCGGTGGCTCTGACGTGGCTGGATTTGATATAGCACCCGGGGCTACAAGCCTGAGTTGCAGACAATAAGGGTCCGAAGTAGGGAGGACTGTACAGGTAGTTAACGGACGGGGTTGGCAAAGAGCTAAGAGCTGGAAAAGCTGTTTGAGTGATACGGACAGCCAAGTTGATGGCGGAATCCAATCTCCTGCTTTTAAGATGAATGCCGTAAAGTTCTATAGCCACTCCTAGGTTATACACCTGTATACAGGTTATAGCATTTCATCCGTTCATAGGGCTGTCCCTGGTCGACTGCCATTAAACAGCTCTCTATGGTCAGGCAGCCCGGTGTAATCCAAGGGAGAAAGAACCTTTCGCTGTACTATAATCATTACTGCTGTGGTTTTAACGCAGATGGATATCCTATCGTAATCATGCAACGATTGATCCAATCGATTCACTTCCTCTGTCGCTTGGTGCTCTTGTCGCTGCCATTACTCAGGATGCTTGCTGAGCGCTTATGGGAGGCCGCGGCGGCGTCCTGTTTCTTTTCTGCTGCAGTGTCCATTTCTTTCTCCTTTCCGTCCGATCCAGCTTCGTTTTCCACGGTAGAGCCTGCGGCCGGTGCGTCGATAGTCGGATCCGTGGGAGGAGCGGAAGAAACAGGAACCTGGCTCTCATCCGCTTCAACCTTAACGTCAGCACCCTGGTTCTCAGGGTCTGCACCAGTAGCAGTAGCATCAGTACCAGGGCCAGGACCAGAGTCAGCACCGGGACCGGCATCACCCCTTTCCCTGCGCTCCCTCTCCTCCCTCCCAGCCTCCAAAACGCGAATCTCACCATCAACTTTCTCGGCGACCTTCCGCGCATCCAGCAAGAGGTTCACCTGGTGGATAAGCTTCTCGAAATCCTTGCACACGCGCTCCGTGGGCATGAAAAGCCGCAGGGGGATCTCGAGCTCCGCGAGCGCGGCCGCCAGTTTCTGCGTCTGCACGTTGGACTTGGCCTGTGTGAGCTTCTGGGCGCGGTCGCTCCGGAACTGCACGGACGGCGTCAGTCGCTCGTGGTGCTGGACGCCGTATTTGGCTTCTTCGGCCGGCGTGAGCTGTTTGAGTGTTTGTTGAGTTTCCCGTGCAGCGGTTGCCGCGGCGGCGGACTTCTTGTTCGTTGCTGGGGCGCCCGGTGGGTAGGCTGTCGGGGTGTCTGCGTTGGAGGACAAGGGCTGGCCGCCAGGGCCACTAGGGCCTTGGACGCCTGCTGGGCTGGGGATGGCGCCGTCCGGGCCGAGGAGAGAGCGGCGTTTCTTGGTCTTGTCTGCTTGGAGGAGGGTCTGCAGGAGCTGCGACAGGCCCTGGCTGGACTGGTACATGGTGGTGTTGCCGACGCTGACGGGGACTTCGAGGCGCGAGTAGAGTTCGCGGCGGTCCGCGATGAATTCCTGCTCGTTGGCGGTGATGCGCTTGAGTTCTTCGAGGAGAATGCCTTCCTCGCGGACTTCGTCGGAGGTGCGGTTCAGCTGCAGCGCCGCTAGCTCTTTGCGTGACCGTTCGCGGTCTGCGTCGAATTTGAGCATCTTCTCGTGCAGGTCGAACTCGGTCTCGGACATTTCTGACGGCGGGTGTTCGATCGCGAGCATCGTCGCGGCGATCGAGTAGTATCTCGCTTTCATCTGCTCCATGGTTCGGTACCGTTTGGCTGGCACGAGGGCCGTCGCATTCGCCTCCGCGTCGACATCTTCGGCCTGGTAGTCGTAGCGATCGGCGATAACGACCCAGCGTAGATCGTACTCCTCGACGAGATCCATCAGGTAGTCCGTTTCCTGCCGCGACCAGTCGTCGCTCCTCAGCCGCTGGGTATATTCCTCATTGGTGTATCGCCTGGGGATTCTGGCTTTGACGTTGTACTTGGCGAACGAGTACTCCGGCTCCGCGGGCTTTGGGGCTTCCTCGTCACGTTTCTCCTCCGTCTCCATCTCCGAAGGCTCCAGTGCTGGTACATTGACGGGGTCGTGCTGTTGCTGCCAGTGGCGAAGAACGAGGCCGTCTGATCGAGCAGAGTTGGTGAACGGGGCCATTTGCCTGCGAGGTCAGCATGAACCTCCGCGACGGCGCCAGGGGCTGTGGCATACCACGGACGGACCCTCAACTTGCTCATCCATTTCGGCCTCCCTTTGTATCTGTTCTCATTGATGGCTATCGGAGGAGCACGCTCACCGAGAAGCGCGTAGAGTTCTCTTGTTATGCCCTCAGGTCTCTTCTCGGAGACCTTCTGCTTCTTCTGAGGCCTGGGCTGGCCTTCAGCTGGGAGATCCAGCATGTCGCGGACGTCGGCGGCGGCCATGGCCATGGTTGATCATAAATTAGAAGTGAATGGGAGAGGTGATTGAGAGAGAGAGATGGAGATAGAGAAAGAGAGGAAGAGGAAGGGAATGAAGATCGGAGAGCCGCGCCAAGACCCGGGCCTTGGCCTGTCTGGCATCTCGACTCTCTCTGCGATCTTTCTCTACTCACCTCACCACCCATCATGCCTCCCTCCACGCCCTCATGGCTCGCACTCCTTGCCGTCCTCGCCCTCGTGCTACCATCCAACGCCCTCTACTTCTACATGGATGGGCGGCAAACACGATGCTTCTTCGAGGAACTTCCTAAGGACACCCTGGTAGTTGGTCAGTTGCCCGATCCCCGACCCAATCCCTGACCACAATACAGCGGTGTATCCAACAATGCTAACAACACCAGGAAACTACAAAACCGAAGTCCTAAACACCCAAACCAACCTGTACGCCGTCGACGCCAGCCTGCGCATGCAGATCACCGTCGACGAGACCTTCGACAACGACCACCGCGTCGTCTCCAAGCGCGACGCCAACGCCGGCCGCTTCACCTTCTCCGCCGCCGACCCGGGCCAGCACAAGATCTGTTTCACCCCGGACACCCACGTTGCGACGGGCGGGTGGTTGAACGGCGGGGCGCCGGGCGGCGTGCGGGTGGACCTCGACATGGCCATTGGGGAGACGAGCAAGATCGAGACGGAGGATAAGGGGCAGATGGAGGATATTGTGCGCAAGGTCAGGGACTTGAATGGACGATTGCAGGATATTCGGAGGGAGCAGGTGTTCCAGAGGGTATGTGTGCACTTGCACTTAAGTTTCTCCCAGAGTACGAGCTGACTGACGATTGTAGGAACGCGAGGCCGAATTCCGCGATCAGTCCGAGACGACGAATTCGCGGGTCGTGCGCTGGACGATGATCCAGCTGGTGGTCCTGTCTGCCGCCTGTGCGTGGCAGCTGTCGCATTTGAGGTCGTTCTTCATCAAGCAGAAGCTGACGTGATGGATTGGAGCGACATGATACTCGGTCCCTGGTCCTATGGGCGACTTGTTTGGGCATGGAATTGATACTTACGATTGCGATAGCGATAGCGCTTGTATGTCATGGCAATGGAGCTGTATCTGGCGTTCGCGCATTTATAGATGTATGGATGTAATGATTGATTGTTATTTTCGTGGACTGTTCCTTCACTTAATGGTCAGAGTACTCGTATCCCTGACTCACAAGGTATGCGACGAGACATTCATCAGGCAGGAAAACCAACACCCTAGAGTAGCCTAACCACCGACTGCTTGTCTACGCCGAATCGCTAACCAACAAGTCCATGCATACATACAGGGTACATACAGGGTACGTTTATCATGATACATAACTCCATCAAGCCAGGCAAGTTCGCGCCATGCAGCTTATTTCTTGCCCGGCAACTTCAGCCACTTAGGAAGCCCACCAGTGGCTTTCCTTGAACCGGACTTCTCTCCCTGGCTAGGCGCGGGGCCGGGCTTCCCATCCGGGACCTCAATGTCAGACGGCTGCTCGACCTTGTGTTCCTGGGCTTTGTGCTGCAGCTCTGGTCTCAAGACGCTCGCTCGACTTTCCCTGGCAGCTGACGAGGCGTCTGCGCTCCACGAGAAGTTGACAAGAACACGGCCGATCATGCCCAGGTTTCTGATCAGGAGCACCCGCTCCGAGTTCGGGACGACGTTCCCTCTCTTTTTCCCGCCCGGAGCTGGGATGCCCGGACTTGTGATGACAAACTTCTCGCTGGCGAAAGGCTCGGCCATGCTGTTCCGGACGAAATCGTAGAGCGACTTGCCCGTGTCCTGCGGCCCGAATTTGGACACCATCTGGCTCTGGTCTGGGAGTCGGACCTTCACGTCCACCTCCTGGACGCTGGCGAGTCGCTCCTCCTCTGCTGCTGTCTTGGCCGCGATCTCGGCGTCGGACGGGAGCCGGTTTGGGCGCGATGCCAGATTGAGTCGGTGTTGGTAGGTTTGGGCGTGGTCGACGGTAGGGACGTAGTCGTTTTCGTTGTATGTCGTTTGAGCAGAGAGGGGGGTGCTGCTTGCTGGCGGAGAGAAGACGGTGACAGGACGAGCGGGTGCCGGTGATGTGGTAGAGGCTTCAGCGGGGACGGAGATAGATGCTTCCGGCGGGTGATCTGATGCAGTGGACTGCTCCGGCTCCTCCGGCGCAGAAGTCGATGGTTCCTGCGGTGTCGGTTGGGCAGGCGCAGGCTGTTCTTGCGGATGGGGAGTAGCATCGTCGGCGGATTTAAAGTAATCTTCAATCTTAACCATTGCCGCCTCGAGCGGCTCCTCTGTTCGTCGGAAGCTGAGCCGTAGCAGGATACTCCCACTGTTGAAACCCAGCTGCGCTAGCGACTTCTGAAGATCGGTGAATGTCGACAGCTCCCGCCCCAAGGCCTGGAGTACTGGGATTTCATAAAACAGCCTCCCTGGGCCAGACCCGCCGCTGGTGGCGGGAACCCCTCGAGCGGTGAGGTTACGGGTCGAGCCATCACCAGCGACACCAGCCTCGAACTTGCGGAGGACCAGCCATAATGTTGTGGTGCTTGGGAATTTATCGGTCAGTCGTCCGCTCGGGACACCCCGCGCTTCAGACTCTGGCAGTTGTAAACCGACAGTTACGACGGACGGCGATCGGGATAACTGGACCAGCTCGATTTTCGCGCCGGGACTGAGACCGGACAAGCGGAAGGGAATGGAGAGGTCGAGCTGTTTGCCCTTGTATCTTTGATGGTTAGTATGATCGACACAGCGTGATACTGCACTTACTTCAGGCTATTCTGGAAGGCGTCTGCACCCAGCTTTGTGCATGCTTCTTGCAGGATATCGGCCAGATGTTTTCCTGGGCTTGTTTTAATGGTAGCTCTCCGGGCAGTCGAGTCGAGGACCACGACGTGGGAGCTCATGGTGGTTGATGAGGCAGTATAGGAGGCAAACAGCAGGGGGGTAGTTGCAGGGCGGAGGAACAACGAGAGGAATCTATAAGAGTAGAAGAGAAGCAGGAAGTGTAGGAGAGAGACAGAGAGTATGTTGTAAGAGAAAGAGAGACACAGAGTGTGTGTTGCAAGAGAGAGAGAGAGGAGGCAGCGGAGGCCAGCGTCATGCGGCTCTGATTGGATCCGCCCCAGCATCTCTGACCTCGCTCTCTCTCCGTCTTCCTCCTCCATCTTCCTCCCCTTCCACTCTGCCCTTCTGTTCCTCTATCTACCTACCTCTTCTTCCCAGTCACCAGGTCTACTCTGTTCCTCCGCCTGTCAATTCCAGAATGGTATGTTGATTCTGACCCAACCCGCCCATGCCAAGCTGACAGACCACCTCCCAGAGCTCCCCCTTCGATATAAGTACAGCTCCCAACCTCCCAACCCCCCAGCCAATCCCAATCCCATCCCGACCTCTGACTGACCCCTCACAGACGGCGGTGCCTGCGTGGCCATGGCCGGGAAGGACTGCGTGGCGATCGCGTGCGACCTGCGCCTGGGCATGCAGTCGATCACGGTGTCCAACAACTTCCCCAAGATCTTCAACTACTCGCCGTCGATGTATCTGGGGCTGACGGGGCTTGCAACGGACGTCACGACCGTGTCGGATCTGTTCCGGTTCAAGGTCAACATGTACCGGCTGCGCGAGGAGCGCAACATCTCGCCCCAGACATTTGCCAACCTGGTCAGCTCTTCGCTGTACGAGCGCCGCTTCGGGCCGTACTTTGTCAGCCCTGTCGTCGCCGGCGTCAACCATACCACGGGACAGCCGTTCATCTGCGGCTTCGATAGCATCGGCTGCATTGATTTTGCAAAGGATTTCATCGTCTGCGGGACGGCTAGTGAGCAGCTGTTTGGGACTTGCGAGAGTCTATGGGAGCCGGATTTGGTGTGTTATTGTCTGCCAGTTTCTTTTTTTTAAGGGTATTGCTGACTGTGCTCAGGGCCCCGATGACCTGTTCGAAACCATCTCCCAGGCTCTCCTGAATGCCGTCGACAGAGATGCCCTCTCCGGCTGGGGCGCCCAGGTTTACATCATAGAGAAGGACAGGGTGACCAAGCGGTTATTGAAGGGGAGACAGGATTAAGGGTTCCGAGGCGTGCTTGTTAACTATCTTGGGGGCTTATGGAGAACACCGTTTATGGCGCTGGTCACTGGTGTGAGTTACGAACTCGATAATCGAAGCGGAAAAACGGTAGACAGCGGGATGTCGTCGTTACTGCGAGCCAGCCGTCTAGACTCAATCCATTAATCGATCTCTGCAGACAGCTCAATAGCCATCCTTCCCAGCCACGACAGCATACATCTGCCCATTTCTCCCAAAAGCACTCCTCAGATCCGCAGCCAGAAGCTCCGGGACCTCCCACGCAGCAAAATGCCCACCGGCCTCAAACACACTCTCGCGAACCACATTCCCCACAGCCCGAAACCAGGCGAACGGCGTCTGGAGAAGCTCACCGGGGAACTGCGCCGCGGCGAGCCTAACACTGCTCGGAATGCACCTGGACACAGCTTGGGTCGAGGAAACGCTACCGGGCGCTTTACCCCCGTTCGCGGCTTCATAGTAGATTCTCACCGACGCCGCGGGCCCAGCCGCCGAGAACTGGTAGACACAGACCCAGGTGAGGATCTCGTCGTCGGACCATGGGTAGTGATCGGTCCAGGAGTGCAGCTTGTCGTAGAGCCAGGCGAGCAGGGCGATTGGGCTATCGTGGAGGCCGTAGCCGAGGGTTTGCGGCCGCGTCTGCTGCTGCACCATGTACCCGTTGCCCTTGGTAAAGTAGTCGAACGTGCTGGCGAGGTAGCCCTTATCGCGCGCCGAGAAGGGGATTGTCAGCAGCGACTGCAGGAATCGCAGCGGCGCCCTCCACGGGTAGGGCGGCGTTGCGGGGAGAAAGTTGACGTGCACGGCTTTGATGTGCTGGGGGTAGTGCTGGGCCATGACGCGCGAGATAATGCCGCCCCAGTCGCCTCCCTGGATGGCTGGGGGTGTCAGCATGTTTAGTACTAATGGACTGAAGTCAAGTACCGTATTCCTCGTAACCCAGGGCCAGCATGACGCGGTGCATGGCCTCAGCATGCTGAGCGAGCCCGAAGCCTCTCTGCAATCGGTAGTCAGTCCCTTAGCGCTGTACTAATCCACAGGACGGAGGGCAATACCTTCTTAACGCCCTGGGAGAACCCGAAATTCGGCAACGACGGCGCAACCACATGGAACGCCGGCTGGTTTGCATCGCCTCTGGTCAGCAACGGGAGCAATTTGGTTGCTTCCAGGAAACTGCCGGGCCCTAAATCGGCAGTCAGCAGTGTCAATCCCGCATCTAGAGCAGTCCTCACTTACAGCCGTGGACAAACAGCAACGGAATGGCCCCCGGTGTCTGACTCCGGTGGTGGATGAAGTGGATGTCCAGCTCCCCGAAGTCGGTGACGGGCACAGACGTGGTGAACTGCGCGAGCTGCTCATTCAGCTGCCGCTCCTTCTCGCGCCAGTTGAATCCGTCTTTCCAGTAGGCTGCGAGCCGCTTGATGTCGGGCAGCGGACAGCCCATGTCCCAGTCGGCGTGGTCGAGCTCATCGGGGAAGGTGGCCAGCGAGAGCTTTTGGTTGAGTAACTGGAGATTTGACTCTGGGACGGAGATCTGGAAAGGCTTAATTGGATTCATGTTGGCTGTTAGATTTGTTGTGGTGGTGTTGGATGTACGTACTATTCTGTATGTGGTTGGAGTTGTTTATCAGATCAACCTCGGCTACTTCTTCATATGCAGCCAGGAACGCTTCCATGCTCGCTTTAGTGTAGTGTCCTGCGACGTATCCGGCCAAACCTCACGAGCTATCAGAGTTCCTCAATAAGTAAGCGAAACTTTTGAGGCTTTCTGGGAGAAGGTCCGAAACAGCTACGTAAAATATGATCTAAATATAGTCTAGGTGAGAGCAGATTCAGCCACCCTGAAAAGAGAACTATGCTGTGGTTCGAGTCCTTCCGGGCTCATAACTGTTGTATAGTACTGCTGGGGGTAGAAGAGCCGGGAGCTGCAGGAATTGGTGGACCATCCGCAGTGAGACTCCGTTTTGTTCCACAGGGAATTTGGTCTTAGCGGACCATGGCGACTGACATCGTACAATTATGCCGGCCTCTTCCATTCGAGGTAAATTGTCCTGCTGCTAATCGATCTCTTTCTGCCTGTATAGTGGGAGTTTGGCCGGCCTTGGAATAGCGCGAGGTTTCGTAGGAATTTCGATGTTCAACTAGGCTGGTTGTCGGCATATCCCTGACATCGGAAACCAACCTGTCCCGCCATGTGTATAGCAATCTCGCAGCCCGCAGCCACTCGTCCGATCCTGGCTCGACGACGTCTCCGATCAGGATGATTAGAATGGGCAGGATGGGCCGAACGGCTCAATTTACCGAGCTGAACCGCCCAGCTACGTAGTGAGGTACCCCGGGGGCGAGATAGGCGTGGTAGAGAATCAACAGCTGCATCCCATATAGTAAATTTCTGCTCTCTCGGGGGTATTAAACTGAAAAACACACATAAAACGAAAACATCGATATCGGTGGTATCATCGCGCGCGTAAGCCCTACCTCTATAGCTCATCACGGCTGAACAGGGATCCTCGTCTGCGTCCCATGGGTATTATGGTTGTTGGCCTTGCGCTTCCCCTGCACCAAGATCATCCAATCCTCCCATTCTTTCGCGATCTCCATTAGCACATTCCCCATAACCGCCGCCGAGGCCATTAGGCCGTGGCTTTCGCCTTCTAGAATGCGCACCTCGCACCGCCGCATCGTCTTGCCCAGCCACCGCACGTTGTCGACAGGCACGCGCGTGTCTCTGCTCCCGTGGTGGATTACCACCGCCCGGGTGATGTCCGCGTACTGGAATCCGATGTTTTGCCGTCGTTCTAGACATGTTACTAAATCGACGGCTGGGTTTGCGTTCTGCGTCGCCAGTTCCCAGATCTTGTGCGTGACCCGGACGTTGTACTCCGTCTGCCGCTCCTGGTCCTGCGTTGCCGTGGTGATGCTGGCCTCATTCTTGGCCAGTTCGTGCTTGTAGTTCGTCGTCGTCGCGTCGGACGTCACCGGTGTCTCCGTCGGTTGCGGGTCTTGTTGCGGCTTCCACTCGGCTCGTCGTGTTTCTTCGTCCGTGGTAGTAGTCCCTGCATTGCCTTCTTTCGTCGTGCCTCTTCGCTTCCGCCTTGAGGATTTCGGCAGGTTGCTGGTGATGCTGGCGCTCGTGGTGCTCAGGAAACTGGAGTTGGCTACTTTCAAGAGGGACGTCGGCATGGCGCGGAGTATCCGTTGCGAATAGGGAACGGCGTTCGTTGGCACCGGCTCCTTCTGCGACCCGATGCTCGACAGCTGAGAGGGTGGAATCCACGGAGCCAGTAAGTGGATGCGGCCACGGATGTGTTGCGGTATCCGCAGTGCAGTGGCCAGCGCGTATATCGCCCCGGCCGAGTGCGCAAGAAGTGAGAATTTTGTCACTTTGAGATAGTTGCATACAATGGCGACATCATCTGTGTTATGTTAGCGGGGGAAGGGAAGTCCTCAGAACGAGAGACTTACCGGGCCAGTTGAGAGGGGCGCCCGATTCATTCAGATAAGGCCCGCTCTCACCAATACCGGGGCGATCCAGCGTGACCAGTCGTAGCTCGAGAGTCCGCGCCAACTCATCGTAGAGGGCCATGAGATATCGCGTCAGACCCATCCCAAGGCAGCATAGCACGACATGGCCATTAGGATCTCCCACTTCCGAGAACGCTATGATCCGGCCAGTTGTCGGATGGCACACCCTCTGGGAAAGCTTGGGGGAAACAGCAAGATCGATCGAATCAACGCTCAAGCGCCGTTCATCCAAGCTTGGCCCATGATCCGGCGAGTGTTGGGCCGATTGGAGTCGCCTGTGATGCCCGGTAGACGTGGAGTATTCCACGGATTGCCTCCGCCGGGCAGCCTTCTCGCTCCGGTCGAGCGACTGCCTCGCCGTCTGTGGCTGGCTTTTTGTCCTACTCTTCCCCGTCATGACCGACGGGGATGGCGCGCTCTCCTCCACATCGTCGCTGACACCATTCACTCCGGTTTGGCTGCAATCATTGTCCGGTTCTGTTGGCGCCGGCGGGGTCGCCGCCTGTTTGGGCGGTTCTGGCGCTACCGGCTTGCCTGGACTGTTGTCCGTCTCTAGTTCCGACTTGATCTTCTGCTGTTGGTTTTTCAGTTCCTGGATCCTCTTCGTAACCTGCTCCGCTTCGTTGCCATCGCCATCAGCCTTTGCATCCTGACTTCCAGTCGACGAATACCGGCTATGATGGCCTGAGCGGCGTTTTTTAGGACCGGAAGAGAAGCTATGGCGTAGTGACGATTCGCGAGCGGGAATGGTCCTACCGCCGCCAGTGCCTGCAAGATTGGCGGTTTTCTCCCTGGCGCTCTGCGACGATTGGCGTCCTCCACTGGGTGGCGCGCTATTCTCCTTCTGCGACTCCATGACGAGGGCTTCGGGACGTCCCTCCTCGGCCAGATCAGCCATGGAGTGCATCGAACGTAGACTGGCCCTGTTGCGAAGGGTGTTGTGTTTCAGACTATCGTTGTAGCTGCTCGTCTTCCGCAATCGCTCTTCCTGCCTCTGTTTACTACTGGGAAGTTCGCGGGAAGACCTTTTTAACAGACCCAGTTGCCCCTTGAGACTCTTTCGACCCCCCGAGCCGGTCGATGTGATACTAGACGCGGTGGAAACCCGAGGAGGACCCGGCTCAGCCGTGATCATGCCAAACGCCGAGTCTTCATAGGCAGCCTTGGACGATGTGTACGAGCCCCTCGAAATCGGTCGCACCGGGGAGTGTTCGGTAGCAGACGGGGACTTGAGCTTGGGGGAGGGAGGCGCCCTGGCCATGCGAATAACGGGTGGTGCTGCAGCGTCATCTGGGTGCAGAAATGGGCTATGTGGCGGCTCCTCCGCTGGCAAGGACGCGCCGGTGCTCAGCCCAAGCCCAAGATCGCTTGAAGCACCATCCAGGGGGGAAGGATCATCAGGCAGAGGTTCTGGGGACGGGGGATCGGTGTCCGAGTCAATGCGCGGTACGTTGTCAAAGTGAGACTGCAACGGCGCTGATATGGCCGAGAGCGATGAGATCAGCGACGAGATCACTTCGGGGGACGCGGTATCGATGGTGGACGGGTTCGCACGCTGGGCGCGCGACGGGAGCGACTTGCGACGGCGAGAAAGCAGCGACGACTGGGCCGCGGACGCCGATGTCTCGTGGGAGTGATCCATCGCGGCCAATGGGCCGGGACGGCCAGGCCGAGGGCAGCTGGAGAGCAGGAAAAAGTAAAGACAGGGGCTAGTTCAAAGTCAAAGGCCAAATAGCGCCGGAGAAGAGGGTAGGAGGGGGGGCATGCTGGATCAGGGAGAGCTGGGGGGGGTGAGTAGAGGAGGAGAGTGTAGGAACCAGGGAGATGTAGCGGGTAGGGAGAATGTAGGGATTGTGCTGGGAGAGTGTAGAGGATAGAGGGTAGAGGAGAGAAAGAGAAAGAGAGTCGGCGTTCGCAGATCCAAATTAATCCTCTCCGCCTCCGATTCCCGCGATCTCTCCTCGTCCACCACAACTTTGGCCTCACACTCACTCACTCCTCCAGCAGACACAGCCAGATACCATGCCCTCCCACCATGGACTCCTATCCCCTGCACTACGTCGCCCTTAACCGCCCTCTGCTCCTCCTCTCCGGCCTCGATTCTGACCCGCCCGCCCACCACCACCACCATGATCCTCTCCTCGACAATGGCTTCCACATAGACTCCGACTTCCCGCCTCTGCACGGCGGACTTGCGGAGGAGCTGCGCAATGTGTTCCTGCAGGAGGATGCGGATTCGTCAACCATTCGCGGCTCTGAAGCTGGGCTCAAAATCAAGACTGCTGGCCGGGTACGTCGACTCACCGGCGTCTTCTATGCTCTAGACTGACCTGCCAGTCCTACACCCTTCCCCGGCGCAAGGCGGATCCTCCAACTGTGTCGCGTTCTTCCAGCCCAGCAGACGAACAGCCGCCCTCGTCCTTCGTCCTCCATTCTCCGCTGTCTCCGTTGACTCCAAGCTCCCCCACCTTCCCAGACGGCCTGTTGAGTCCGCTATGGGTCACCAAACACCAGAGTCTGGTCCCCGCCGCCGTCTTCAACTTCTTCCCGCTCTCCTTGGACCCCAATATGAGCTCGCTCCGTGACAATCAGCTCAAGATAGAGATCAATGGCTTGAAGAAACAGTGGGCCGCGTCTGGGTTTAAGTCCCGCCTCGTAGTGGTCCTCCTGTCCGAAGAAGGGGAATCTCGTTATCTGGCGGACGTCGATGACCGAGTAGCGGGCATTCGGAGAGCTACAAATCTCGACCAAAGATCTGTTTTTGTTCTTCCTCCCGACGCGACGCCGGCCGAGTTGAAGGAATTCACCGGCTCCCTGTTGTCTCTCCTGCAACCGTCCATTATGGAATATTACCGGGACCTGTCGAAGCACGCTCGGCGGAAGCGGAGCAGAAGTAGCATCCCTCCGCCGACGTTGCCTCCGACAAGTGGGACATCCCAGACTCTCTCGCATCACGGCTGGAATGTGAGATACGAGTTCAAACTCGGGGTCTTTGCGGAATTCCGCCAGGAGATGGACGCCGCGTGTCGGAACTACCAGAGTGCATATGACACCTTGTTTGGCCAGGAGGTCTTTGAGAATATCCCCGGCTGGAACCCGAGGTTCAATGATGCCCGTCTTTTGGCCGACGCTCTAGCAATTCGCATCATTCGATGCTTGCTTTGGGCGGGGCAGGCTTCTGTCGCCGTTCGGTCATGGGTCCATCACAGAACCCGCACTCAGGATATCGTTGATAGACGGGGTAAGGGCACGGGGAACTACGGATGGGAGGCCTGGGAATCAAGATGGTCAATCGTTATGGCCGAGCTCATCCGCTGGGCCCAGATCCCATCTCTATTCGAGGACACTGCTCATCTGCAGGCGGGAGGTCAGTACCCCATTTTTGTTTCCCCTGACAGCGCCGCCCCGGCCGCCGGCGGGTTATATCCATGGGAGCAACTCCACCATGAGGGCTATTGGCTATACCGCTCAGCCAGGCATAGTATGACCCGACGCACATTAGCCCAACAAATCCCCGAAGAAGACCGGGTACCACCCGGCCAGTCTCCTGCTTCACAAATAGCAAGCAAATCCTATCTGTACGACACATACCTGGTTCCGGAGCCGCATCTCGAAGCACCCCAGGGAGGATCCAGCGGATTTGACCATTCGGATCTGATCCTGAGTACCCTGAAAACATCGCTGGAGGAATTTTCAAAGCGAAACCAGATGCGCAAAGTTGAAAGCCTGAGTCTAGAAATAGCAGACGAGTACTTGCGTATTGGCTCATGGCATGAAGCCCACAGCATACTCCGTCCGTTGTGGTCGAATCTCAGCTGGCGCCGCTCTGGCTGGTGGCAGCTCATGGCCAGGTTTGGCTGGGCGTTGAGGGAATGCGCGCTACGGGTCCAGGATGCCGAGTCAATCATTCAAATAGACTGGGAGCTACTCAGTAAAGGTGCGGATCCTATCTCATTTTCCCTGTGTTTTGCTCTCTAATTCCCTTTAGCTTTCCAACCGCGAATCGATTGGCATTATGACATCCATAAAAGCCTTGAGTCTTTGTCGACAGAGAGACCCAAACCGTCGGTTGTTCTCAGAGCTGAAGACACTATCTCGAGTTGTAAGCTTCCTCTGGCCTCTTGCGGAGTTCGGTTGCTCACCCTGGTACATAGTGGCGGCGTCTTTCGTCTTTGAAAACCCCGAGGGAAATGTTGGTGAACCCCTACAGGCACAGATGATTCTCTCTTCATCCGCGCAGCCGTCCTCTGGGCCGATCAAGCTCTCAGAGGTCAAGGTGGTTTTTGAAGGCTGTCTTCGGCCTGTGAAGCTCCAGTGCGATCACAATGTCGATGCCGACGTGACGAGTCCCTCCACAATTTCATCTCTGACACTGCGTGAACCCAGTACGGCAGGAGATCCGTCTACACTTCAATCGCCCTTGGGTTCCATAAGTGCACTCACTGCTGTGGCTGACTTGACCGTCGGGGCATCCCAAAACAAAGTGTTTAACCTGACATGCATCCCGCGAGAGGCTGGAGAGGCTAGAGTGGCCTCCATCACCATGGTTGTCGAAGAAGAGAAGTTCGATCTAGTCCACGTCATAACTGACCAGGCGCGACATGAGTCCTTTTGGTGGCGGCAAACTAAAAAGGGACCAACGCGAAGGAGAACGGGCAAGGATCGGGATACGAGCAAATGCAAGATTATGCCGAAACCGCCCAAGATACGAATAGCGACGCGCGACCTCAAGGGGACTTACTATACCAACGAGCGCATTGTCTTAAGGGTCGGAATCCACAACGACGAAGACGAGGCGGCGGACGTGTCAGCCGAGGTAAGGCTATTCGGCCGCCCGGACTCTGCAGCAAAGATCCTGTGGCTCGACGAGGAGGATAGCCACGAAGCGTCTGATAATCCTGATAGTTCTTCAGGTGATGATGGTTCTCATTTCGTCAAGAGACCTATCGGCACTATGGAGCGTTCTTCTGAGAAGGAATTGGCGGTGGTATTGTCAGATACTCAGGTTCCGTCAGATTACGAGCTGGAAATGTCGGTGGTATACAATCTTGTGTCGGACGTACACACCCCCATTATCAAGACCGTGACTGTCGGTCTCTCAATCATTGGGCCGTTCGAGGCAAACTACGAATTTCTCCCCCGGCTGCATCCGGAGCCCTGGCCTGATTTCTTCCAGGTCGACAACGAGTTTCTCGGTGATGAGCCGAAGCCCGGGGGCTTGCAGCAGAGGTTTTGCCTCAGCACCAAAGTGGTCTCTTTTGCTCTGGAGCCCCTCGTGATCGAAAAGATATCTTTGATTTTGCTCGGGCTGAGTGGCGGCGCGGTCAGCGATATTGGGCCAGAGGTGGTTTCTGAGCCGGACAAGCTAGAGATCTCTCCCGAGGAGCTCCGTGAATCGAACTTTACGCTGAACATCCAAAAAGAGGTCCTCGGTGACCGACGGCCCACGGTCCTCAGTCTAGCCCTGGAGATCCGGTGGCTGCGTAAGGATGCCGACGATCAAAGCCACTCCGCTGTCACCTCGACGCGTCTACCAATCCCGCGCTTCGTCGTACCAATAGGCGAACCCCGCGTGCTTGCCTCCGCCACCAGCTCCAATGCCCTCAGCGGGTTGGTCCACTTGGACTATACCCTGGAGAACCCATCAATGCACTACCTCACCTTCAACCTGACCATGGAGGCCAGCGAGTATTTCGCCTTCAGTGGCCCGAAGACGACCGTTGTTCAGCTGCTGCCGTTGAGTAGGCACACTGTTCGATACAACCTGCTGGCGTCGCAACGGGGTCTATGGATTCAGCCCCAGCTGACGGTCGTGGACACATACTTCAACAAAACCCTGAGGGTGCTCCCGACTGAGAACATGAAGTCGGACAAGAAGGGGGTCTTGGTATGGGTTGATGCTGATGAGTGATATCTATGCAACGGCGATATTGGCAATGATAGACCCAATCCACAAACTGCAACCTATCGGTTCCAGATACTGTACAGCAGCCATGAGAGGCGTTAGGGCCAGACAGTCACGTGTTTATTAGCCAGGATGGTCGAGTACGGCAAGCCAAAGTAGCAGGTAGACGTTCTGTTAATTACTAGATTCTATCTCCCCCAAGGAGATAGGTACTAGGTCTTTTATTGCAGCCTGAGATGGAAGCGTTATCATTCGTTTAAGTATGACAGCGCTCGCTGTCATAGACTATAGCTTACCTTTATGTGTGCACTTCATCTATGTACTCCGGACTGTACAACGGTTCGCTTGGGCTATTCCGATGTGGAATTGTTGTAGGACTGTCTCCAAATTCCCCGGCATTTCCTCTGCCCACTCATCTTTTGTCCTACTCGCCATACTGGAGTACTATACAGCCCTATCACGCAACCCACCATGGCGTTAGGAAAAGATGCCCTGGAGCAGGTGAGGGGCCAGTTGAACGCAACTCTCAGAAAAGAATATTTCTCTAGAGGATCTGACAACCAACACCCTTGAGAAAGGTATTTGCATTGTGAGTGCATCAAACCTGATGCCATGTGTGATTTTCGATATTGACAGCTTACTAGGGGACATTGAATTCGAACAGAGGCACCTTACCACTTTCTGCGGCATCCGTGTATTTTTTGCCCTTGGGCGCGACAACTCTTCATCAGAGACGGAAAGAACTCGGGTTGGCATCAGACGGCTGGCCTCCGCGACGATTTGCTGTCCATACGGAGAGCCGTTATGCCAATGTAGGATCAACCCGTCGTCTAAAGAAGCTGAGACCAATGACAACCCTTGGATTGAGAGACACGCCAA
Source organism: Aspergillus sp. HF37 (assembly GCA_003698115.1). Classification (NCBI taxonomy): domain Eukaryota; kingdom Fungi; phylum Ascomycota; class Eurotiomycetes; order Eurotiales; family Aspergillaceae; genus Aspergillus; species Aspergillus sp. HF37. The sequence goes on from RAQS01000033.1 coordinate 72,350, forward strand.
GCAGAGCTGTGACCGCGAAAATCGCAACCGCCAAGGGAAGGCCACTAAATGACGTCTCCGCATCCTCTTCTCGTTGACGACGTTTCTGCATGCTCTCTCCTTTATGATGCCCCTGAATGGCTTCCGCGATGATATCGTATATCGAGCTTTATGGCGTTTCTGCATTCATTCGCCCTTAGTGACGTTTTTATAGATGGGAGTTTTTGCTGCGATTGACCTGACTCCTGTGTTTTCAAGCGAATCGCTGAGCACTTGTCAATTGAAAGAGAATACCCGGTTACCAGGTTGTTGCCAGTGAAATATAAGCGCAGTTTCCCCTACAGACAGATTTGTCGGAGAAGCGTTCAGGGAAAATTCTCAGCCGCTGACTCCTCCGAATTTTACTACCGACAGTACTACTCGAAGGCATTGACTTTTATGCAGTCTAGTGGTGCAGGTGAGTCCCGACTTGCCAATGAATATGGCGATATTTGTCCTATGGTCACATATGTCCTCCGAGAGCCGGACTCTGGATTTCCTCCCTCCGACTAACAGGTTTACCGTTTCATGCGTAGCTAACCGTCTGATGAGCTAAAGGAGTATCTACAGACTTTGTTATCAACCAAATTGACAACAAAAAAGCCCGCAGAGACCGATGACCTGCCGATTTTACACAGAGAGGGGAGCTAAGGCCAAACCGTCTACCCAAAGGGCCGACGACACTGTTGCATCTATTTTATTACTGGAGTGTGAAAACGGACCACGCGGACCGCATTGCCGTCATTAGCCATCGGTGTCAAGAACGGTTTAATATGGCCGTAATGAGCTACATTAATTCTGTCGGACACGTTCACCTACAAGCAACAGACTGGCCAGTACCGCAGTCAATCATCTCGGATAGGGATAGGCTATTCGTTAGTCAGTACTGGCTCGGTATATTTCGGCAACTTGGAGTGGACTGGATGTTTAACACGGCATATCATCCAAAGATGGATGATGGACTCACTGAAAGATGGAGTCAGACAGTCGAGATTCTCTTGCGTCACCAGCTAACGAAACGTCCTCGGACGCCATAGACGACTTACCTCCCAACAAGGTCAACGTTTACCGTTACCCACCTTAATCGTCGGCCGATCTCGATGAGAGGGCCGACCATATATGGTTTCATGCCGTGGCTATTAGGATCCTTCAATCAACATTCGAACGTTGTAAGTTGAGCATTTCATACTGACTGATTATATTTATAGGAAACTGACTAGGGTAAATGTATAGGTAACAGGCAGTCAAAGAACAAATGCATAGACGTACATATACGCCATGGGCCTTGGGGATGAAGGACAGTTAGGGCTAATTTCTGACCATACATAACGTTCATTACCGTATCATTACCGGGCTCACGTAAAACAAGGCGGAGAGCTGCCGCCCGCCGATTCCAAGCTTATCTTCATCTTCTCTTCCTCCTCACCCTCTCAGCCCCTGTTCGACTGTCTAATTTCTCCTAATGCTACTTTGACCTCCTCGACAGCCGACACCGACCCCGTACAAGGTGAAGCCAATTACAACAACCTCCTCACCTGTTGCAATTCGAGACTGTTCCATTGCTTCTCCGCAGTCATGGCCGGCCAAGCAGCTCTAATCGCGGACACAATTATCGGCATGAAACGAGCCCGACGGAGAGAAGATTTTGGTAAGTCTGCTCCCGTCCCTATCCCCCGCCATCACAGCTTGTGCCGTACTGACTGGCTTCTTCCCCCGCAGACTCAGGGCCAGATGATCCCATTATCCAACCGACAAACCGCGGCAACAAACTCCAGGCGAATTCTAGATTTGTGCGTGAGGGTGCGCTGGGTTATATCAATCCAGGGGATTACTACAAGCAGGTAGGTTCTTCCGCGTCTTTCGGAAATGGTCCAGGTGAGATGGGAAGCTTACCTCTGTTTTTAAACAGAAAGTCGAACATGCCGGTTACACGCGTTATACCCTCCAGCCTAATCCTCCACGATACGATTCCGAAGGCGATGAGCTCGACGAGGATGATGAAGACTCTGAAGCCGACGCGGCGGCCGCCGAGGAAAATCCGTTTTCTGATATTGCTCTGGAGAGTCGGTTTGCCTTTGCCTTTTGACATCAGTGCAGTAGCTGATTGGATTTTCTTCTAGATCTCCTGTGTCCCCTTAAACATCCATCGGAACTCCCAGTCCACCCCTCTATGTCTCACCCGTATACGGCCAAAGCTCTTTGGAACATGACACAGGCTATCGAGGCGAAACTGCGTCAGGAACGGACACTGCTGTGGCGTGCACGGAATCTGCACAGACAGTTTCTCGGTGACAGTAACTGGATACCGTGCGGGTCAGTGGAAATGCCAGAAGACAGATATGTTTTTGAGCCGAAAATCCCGGATGCGGAGCGTCATTCTGCGGATAGATTTCACCGCGACCAGCACACCCCAGTCGTTACTCCTGGTATTCAGAATGATGGAACCCAGGAGTTGCCGCCGGCTGCAGACGCCGAGGAACCGCAAGAGAATCCAGAGGAGCAGGCGAAACAGAACGCAGAAGAGGATGTTGCAATGGTAGACGCTCCGAACAACGAAATTGGTGGGAAGGCGAATGAGCATGACGAACAGGTCCCGAAGCCAAAACACGAAGATGCAGATGCAACAGTAAACGACATTCTACCGCATCATGAGAAGGCCCCGGATGGTCAAGCAAATGGCGACAACGCAGAGAACTCCAGAATTGATCTATATCAGCGTTCACAGGAAGCAGAGGGCACTCATAGCGGCCGACCAGAGCAAGCAGACGGCCAAAACGCAGACAAGGAGCGTACACGAGCGAATCCGGAACACGGGAACGACACGCACGAAGAGGAGCCCGAAAAAGACGCAGAGATGCAAGATGATGAGTCCTCCCCAGAACCGCTTCGGCGGATGACAACCCGCGCACAAGCAAACGCAGAAGGCGGCGAAACGGCCAACCGCTCCGCGTCTCCCTCCAGCGACACCCTCAGCTCCCTCCCAGCCCCGCATCCCCTGTTCCTCGTCCCCGACGCCACGCGACCTGACCCCAACTCCGGACTCCCGCCCAACGAAGCCGACGAGACGCGCCGGCTGCTGTGGTCGTACGTGCAGAAGCAGGAAGAAACGGTCCGCGGCTTCGAGCACATGCTCGACTCGCTGCTGCGAGCGTGCCGCATGAAAGACGACGTCTTGGAATGGTGCAAGGCCGAGGGCCATCTAGACGAGATGAGCGATGGCGAGGACTGGTATGATCGTGAGAAATTGGGGCTCGCCGAGGGTGAAGAGCTTAAGAAGGGCGCGGACGAGGACGATATCGAACCTGTCGACGATAGCAGGGCTACGGGCAAGCGCGGCAAAGGACGCAGGGCTTAGTAGTGAGCGTCTGCTTGCTGTTCTGTGGACTGGCTATCTTGTCTATATACATTTGCTTGTTGCTTCGGCTTTATGGTATGGGTTTTTGGGGTTTGGTGGATGTTCGAGTTACAATAATGGGGTGTCATTTAGCATAGCATCGAGTTGGGGCGTTCTGTGTAGATGTCTTGCTTAGGGCTTTGGATTGCTGAGTGATTTGACGATGTATTCACCTGTCCGGATATAGAAATACTGCTCTTTTGGGCACTGAATTCCAATTGTCTTTGCGTCCAAGTATCGTCGAGATATACACAGACGCAACAGCATCATCCAACTCACTCTCCTTTTTCCATATCCTTCTATAACCCGCATAGGCGGTCAGCAAATCATGTGAAAAATGTCTAATAGTCGTCTGGATTGTTGAAGATTTGTCCGAAACGTATCCCGGCCATAGTGTCATTCGGAGGCATCACACATCGCCAGAACATCGTTGCATACCCTCCGTTCCCACACTTGCAAGGCCGTGGATGTTGAAGTTCCCATACAGCCCAGCAATCATGGTCTCGATGTCTTGCGCTGCATCAGGCCGGATACCGTGGCTGTTTACAGGCTCTTGCCCTGGGCCTTCGCACGCTCCCGGTCGCGCTTGGCGTAGATTTCGGCCGTGAAAGGACTACCGGGAAGGTCAGTCTACGTCGCGCATTACGATCGAACGGACGGTGGCGCAAGGGGCGGAGGAGTTGCGAGGGCACAAAAGGAGGGAGAGTACTTACTCCTCCCACTTAAGGGCAAACCAGTACAGAACGAAGACCAGAGCCGTCAGAACGAGGCCGGCGACCTTGCCCGTATAGAGGGAGACGCCCAGGAAGTTCAGGGTGCTACCCCAGTACATGGGGGAACCGGTGACGTTGAACGGGAAGCCGGTGACAGGGGCGTCCATGAGAATGCCGAAATAATCACCCAGGTAAGTGCCGGTGACGCCGAGAGCCCACATGCTGGTCAGGACGAGCACAGAGCCGAAGCCGAAGAGAGCATAACCGAGCAAGGGCTGGTAGACAGGGGCATAGAAGGGCTGGTCTGCCAACGCCAATTGGAACAGGTGGTCACGGAAGATGCCGAGGGTGAAGATGGTGAAGGCGAGAAAGTAGCAACCGTAGTAGGGGCTACCGAATATACGGGATATAAAGTGGTTGCGGTACTCTACAGACGCGGTGGGGCTCAACGTCAGTATATCAGATGGCGATGGTGGTTCTGCGGAGGCCGCGGGCCGCGCAGGCCAGGCAGATTGGGGAGTCGAGACCAACCAGCACGGGCGACAATGCTGATCCGCTGTTAGTCAATGTCGAGCAAAGAAAACACAAGAGTATCGCAACTTACTTCCAGAAGATGGGGTTGAAGGCAATGGACAGGGCGGACACTAGGCGGGGTCAGTCAGGGCGCGGGACAGTGGACTGGGGCAATTGAGCCAATTAAGCGAGCAGAGACGACATACCCTGCAGGGACTTCTGGGAGAAGTCGACAAAGTCTGAGAGGGAAGCCATGGTGGGAGGAGGGAGAGGGAGAGGGAGAGAGGAAGAGGTGAGGTGGAAGAAGAAAGAGAAAGAAAGAGAAAGAGACGATGTTGTTGAACAGCGGAATGACGCCGGTCACGGGGTCTGCTGACTCAGCCGCTGTACTGTACTTCCGCTGCGGCCTGCATTTCTCCTCTATCCTCTTCTCTCTTTCTCTTCTCCATCGGCAAGCGAAACTCTCTGCCAGTACCTCCGCTTGCGATTTGACGATATATCATGCCTCGTTCCATCCCGATACTCCCCGTTTGACCGTCATGGAACGTCGGCCGCGATTCTTGGTCGGACAATGGGCCTTAAACATCGCGACCTGGTCTTGGGTGCTGTCGGTGGCTTCGTCGCTTGGGCCTTCCTTGTAGGCTGGTTCCCCGCTCTCCTCTACTTTGGGAATGGCGTTACCGTGGGTGTCCTGCTCTCTGCATCGTCATTGCTTGCCCTCGTGCTTTTGACGACGCGATCGCAGAAGATCGCAAGAGAATGCCGCTCCAACACTCCCTCTGTGGCATTCATTGCTCCCGGTCACTGGCAAAAGGAAGTCGCGGGCATCAAACGACACTCGGTCTATCATCCTAGGTCCCTTTACCCGCAGTCATTCGTCGTGTCGGAAGGAATAGATGAGCTCCTCTCGCTCATTACGCGCGATTTCATCTCGTCATGGTACCGGCATATCAGCCCCAGCCCTGTTTTTGCGAACGAGATCGACAGAGTCATCCGGTCGGCGATCGGGAATCTTCGGGATAGATTGCTGGCGGAAGACTTGGTTTCGCTCATAGTCTCACGGATCTCGCCCATCCTGACGTCCCATTTCCGAGAGTTCGACATTGCGGAACGCTTGGTTCGTGGGCGGAATTTAAGTCGAAATGTCACGGAATCCGAAGAGCTGGACCTTGCTATCGCGCGCAAGTATCGCGAGGGACGTCTACACCCGGCGGCGGCTCTGTCGCTTTCTGACCAGCGGGTAGTGGAGCAGGAGTATTTACGGAAGATTACCGTCGGCCTGTTACCGCAGCTGTTTCCCCAGGGTATCCTCAACAGCCGCATTGTTTCCGTGTTGATGAGGGAGTTACTCGCGTGTGGTGTGCTTTCTCCCTTGATCTCGCTCCTCTCGGAGCCGGATACCTGGAATCAATTGGTGGAAGCGTATGGGCGGAGTACACTGCAGGACCGCAAGACCGTCCGAAAGCTTCGGGCGGCGCTAGATGAGCACGCGTCTCCGGCCCCCAAGTCAAAACGGGGCCTTCCGTTTCCCAGTCTCAATCCCGGTGACTCGGAGCGATCATTTGAGCGATTTGTCAGGACTATTAGACACTGCAACAACCTTTCTGATGCCAGACGCTTCAGAGCGTTCATCGCAAGTCAATTGAGACGGGAGAGCATGGCGTCAAGGGTGGATCAGATCTACCTCCGCCGTCTCGAAACAGGAAAGAGGGTTTTAGATCAAAAGGTAGCCAATCTTTCTTCCACCGGCGGCACTAGATCGCATACTACCGCCGCTGCGTTGCACTTCCGCCGCCACACAACCGCATCTGAGGAGAAACCCCTCGTTGATGTGATGCACGATGCCTCCGGTCTTTCTTATTTCATGGAGTTTATGGACCGGCAAAGCCTCATGTCCTTGGTGCAGTTTTGGGTCGTCGTTGATGGGTTCCGTAATCCGCTTGAAGACGATTTCGGTGACGAAACCTCCCCAGGCTCGTCCAGCTGGACTGCGACAGATAGGGGCGATATGGCACTGATCAATGAAGCTTACTTATCAAAGCCAGAGTTTAACGTGTCGGATCCGTCTCGCCAAATCGTGAAAGCCTTTCTGCGTGCAGGGAGACGGGCGACCCCAGAACAGTACCGCCGGGCCCGGACGGTTATCCTGTCTACTCAAGCCGCAGTCTTGGAGGAGTTACGGAATACCTACTATCCCAAATTCAAGCGTTCGGATCTTTGGTACAAATATCTTACGTCGGATGAAGCATCGAATTCTGGAACCCAGGTGCAGTCAGCTGATCATCCAAGCCCTTCGACCTCCAGTAAAGTGCCTGAGAGACGGCCTTTACCTCCCTTAACAGGGCGTACGGAGTCACATCCGGGACCCAGATCGTCCAGCCTTCGAAGAGCTGCCGTCTCGTCGAGCGATGTACGCAGTATGGGAAACAACCTTGGTGACGAGGGATCGCCAAGACGTTCTCTTGATTCCGGGCACTCTACACCTTTGTTTGATGATGACGACGATACCGATCAGGTTGCAGCATCAACACAAAGCCTGGATAAAGATACGCAGAACGGCGAAAATGAGGCGAAGCAGCATCAAATCATCAAAACCATGGAGGCCGCGCTGAACGACATTGTCACAAATGAGCCGAAAAACAGCAAGCTCGAGGACCTGAAAGGCCGTGACTTGGCTCAGTCCGAGCTGTTTGGAAATGATCGCATTAATGACTCGCCGCGCAGCTCGGGAGACTCGCCAAGGGCTGAGAATTTGGCTGGTGAGAAAAGCAGACCGAGCATCGCATCGCTCGGGCTTGTGGACCAGCCATCTCGACTTGGAGTTTTCGATGATGACCTCTTTCCAGATCAGCAAAAGTTCCTCGAGGACGAGTATGAAGACCAGGAGGGGGCGGGAGATAAAGACCCGGCAGATGAAGTTCATGAAGCCGCACCTGGGGATCTCGGTTTGACGGAGGCGGTTGAAGCTCTGGCAGCAGAAATTGAAAGACTCGGGTCCCAGGATTCAGTGGTGGACACGTTAACTCGGAAGGCGGAGCTCACAAACAACACGACGGAACTGAGAATTCTGCAGAAATCAAAGGCCAGCATCGAGCGCGAAATCCACCGCAAAGAGATGCAGAAGCAGCAGTATATTATACAGGAAAGCGACAACAGCCTGTATGGCCGCTCAACCGTTAGAATCAATTCTATTGTGGTGGGAAAGGAAGATGACGGCCGAGAGTATGCCATGTGTATGTTTTGCCTCTTCCCTTGCTTCAGAAACAGAAACCGACTGACTGATCCTGCTCAGACATGATCGAAGTTTCGAGGAACTCCGGAGAGCAGATACCGGCGGCGTCCTGGGCCGTGGCCCGCAGGTACAGTGAGTTCCATGAGCTTCACAACAAACTGCGGATGCGATATCCGTCTGTCCGCCACATGGAGTTCCCGCGGAGACGGATGGTCATGAAATTCCAAAAGGAATTCCTCCGGAAACGGCGGCAGGCACTGGAGGCCTATTTGCAGCAACTCCTAGAACTGCCCGAAATCTGCCGGAGCCGCGACCTGCGAGCATTCCTGTCCGAGCGAGCCATCATACCGCGCGAGGAATCCAACCGGGATGGCGAGTCGAGGGACCTAATGACCCGGATCTACAACTCGGTCGCCGACGGCATGGACGATTTCCTCGGCAATTTCGGCGTTCTGGACCAGCTATCCGCCGCCGGACAGAACCTCATCTCCGCTGCCAGCAACCACCAGCCGGGCACGCTGCAGGACCCGGCGCTGGCAACCGAGGACGCCGTGACGGCGACGGAGGCCGAAGCGGAGCTGAACGCGTTCGAAGACCGCGAGCTGGAGCCCTTCGTCAAGCCGATCTGCGATCTCTTCCTGGAAACCTTCGAGCTGAACAAGGGCAACAACTGGCTGCGCGGGCGCGCCGTCGTGGTGGTCCTGCACCAGCTGCTCGGCGGCACGATCGAGCGCAAGGTACGCCACGGCGCGCGCTCGCTCGTCCAGGACGAGTCGCTGCTGCGCTACATCTCGCTCGCGAAACAGCAAATGTGGCCCGGCGGGGTCCTGCGCGAGCAGAAACCCCGCACGGCGGCGGAGCGCTTGAAGAGCCGCAACGAGGCCAGCCTGGTGCTGGCGACGCTGGTCCCGGATCTGGCGGGGAATGTGGTCGGCAGGGCGAATGCGCAGGCGGCCGCGAGGAGGATCTTTGCCGTCCTCAATAACCAGCGGCTTAACACCCATCTGATGTTCACTATTCTGGAAGAGGTGGTGCTGGTTCTGTTTGGGGCGGGTGAGTCGGGACGCGTTCGGTGAGGGGAAGCTTGGTCTACTGGTCTCTGGGTTAGAATTGGGCACATGGGGAGCAATGCATAGCGCACGTATTTACGCTGTTCACTGGTATAATTGTTCAGCGCGCAGTTCGGAAAATGGGACAGTGGGTTCTCAGGCAGATATCCGCCTCGTTCTACAAGGGAAAATCTGGCAGCATGATTGGTCTTGCAGGAAGCTTGGCGCAGTGGATCTATAGGGCTGAGTCCCAATGACAAGAGTCTAATCGGAACAGCAGCAAGAGGAATGCTGGTAAAATGAGTGATATTGGTCGGGTAGGCCTCGCCAACACACAAAACGCAGGGCAACTCAGCGGCCAAGTACAGCTCGGGATACAACACAGTGCGAGAGGAGATAACAGCAGATCAGGTTACACACAGTCTAGGGCCCGCCTTGCCAGGTTCATACGAACCAAAGCAAGACGGGGACCAATTGTAATACCTGGGAAAAGCAGAAACTCGAAATTGCGAAGCCTCCAGTTCTTCCAGTCGCCATCAATGGAATGAGACAAACGAAAGAGAACCGTCATTTACCCTTGGCCACAATGGCAGCGGGCCGGTCCATCTATGCATTCTCGTTCTTCTTCTTCTTGGATTTCTTGCCCGTCGGCTGGGGAGCACCCTCCTTCTTCTGGTGGACAATCAGACGTGTCCAGGATTCGTCTTTGTCCCACTCGAAACCGGCAAGGTAGGGCTTCTCCATTTCGTCATCGGACTGGAGGCTTGTCAGTGAAGGCGTCATCCAGTGGTATCGAGGGAAATTACCTTCTTCTTGAACTGCTTGTAAATAGCATCCATGGCATCCTTAATGGTGACGCCCTTGAGATTGCGAGCGGTGACCGACAGGCCCAATGGGAAGATCAGGTCAATCTTCTTGACCGGCGGGGTGACAAGGTGCAACTTGAGGTAGTCTTTGTCATCTATACTGGTTGGGGCGGTGTTGAGCTCCTGGGGCTAGTTAGCACAAGGAACCTGGTCATAGGTCCGCGAATGGGATCATACCACCCTAGTTTCTGGGTCTCGATGGGGAGTTCCAGCTCGATCTTCTGCTCCTCTGGAATTGGTCAGCAACGCTCTACGAAAGACTCATAGAGGGATTACCTAGATCCTTGATGTTCCAGACACCTTCGGACTGGGAGCCGGAACGCTTGTGACCTTTCTTTGCATCCGTGTCCGGAGCCTTCTCGTCCTTGGCCGATATTGACAGGCCGGCGACGGCGGAGTCGACCTTGGTGAGTTCGGCGGACATGGCTGGAAGGTCAAGTGGAAGAATTGAGAGTGAAGTGAGTCTGGAGGGGTCGGTGGTGTCAGTAGGGGATGACAAGAGGGATGACAGGAAGAAGGGAGGGACGAGAGAATGACGCCAGGAAGACGAGAGACGTCAATCTGGTGATGCTTGGGGGGAACTCAGAGGCAGGAACATGAGCTTACCAGTATGGATTGAGATGGAAGGATGATGATGGAGGGGTGGTAGAGGGGAGAGAAAGGGAGGATGAGAGGAGAAAGAGGAGGAGAGAGAG